>VMDO01026665.1:0-26329 GCA_007922755.1 Pedetes capensis | reverse complement strand
TGCCAATATGGGGGGGGGCGGGGGGAGGGTGGAGCTGTGACTCAGAATCAGTGAAACCCAATGGGGGCCTCAGAGTTGAATGAACTGTTATGTGTGAAATGCTTAGCACCATGCCTGGAGATGGTGAGGGCTTCAGGAGTATGAGCTGTTCTTCACTTTCCACTGTGGGTCCCTCTGTCAATGTTTTTGTGATCTTTCTCGACCTTCCTTTTAGCACTGGGTTTCCTGAAAGGTTCAGGCTTGTCCAAGCTGGTCAGTTGTCCTCCCAGGGGAAGGACATGGAGTAGGCTGCCATGTACAGCTCCGAGGTGCCAGGGATGGGGCACATGGCCCAGCATCTTCCCAAGAGCCCAGTCCTCCTCCATGGAGCATAGCCAGGAGGCTCCCTTCCTCTCCCAGAGAGTCAAATCTCTGCTGCAGCCACAGAGCAGCCTGACAACAACCCCCTAACCCCACAGCCTAACCCACCTCTCCCACGTCTCTTGTCTGGAGAGGGATACTGGAAAGCCAAGCAGCTGGCTGGCTTTGGGCAAGGCCCAGCCTTGTGTGAGATTCAGGATTGTTGATGATCAAAACCAGGCTCTTTGTTCTGACCCCAGGCAGTCAGGAACAATCAAAGGACATGGGGGTGAAGGGAAGGCTTCCCAGAGGTGTGTGCCTTGCAGGCAGGTAGGGTCATGGGGGTGGGGTTTTGCCAGTTTGGTAAATAAAAGTACAAGACACTCAATTATATTGGAAAATCAGATAAGTCATTTTTAAATATAAGTATGCCTCAAGTATTGCATAAAGCATTCCTATAATAAATATTACTTAAAATTAATATTTAACTGGTGTCCTATATTTTATTTGTTAACTCTATTGAGCCATGGGTGACACCCAGTGTTTCTGAGTCCTCTCCCATCCCCTGCCCAATGACCCCCCCTCCTTAGTTTCCCATTTTCTCTGATATTTAATACTTACCCTTGAGGGTCTTTAAATTCTTACTTTCAAAAAGCCAGGAGTGGTGGCACATACTTGTAATCCCAGTACTCAGGAGTCTGAGGCAGAAGGATCTGAAGTTCAAGGCCAGCTTGGGCATATCAAGATTCTCTTTCAGAAAAAAATAAAATCTTACTCTCAGTCATTCAGTCTTTGATTAAGATTCCCCTCTTCATTGTGGAGAGCAGAGAGATTAATAATAACAATAAATTTTTATTACGGGGTTATTAATGTGCAAGGTATGGTTCTAAAGTGTTCTCTATATACTAATTCAATATTCACAAAAAATCATTTGGATAAGTATTATTATTGCAGATGAGGAAACTGAAGCACAGAGAGGTTAATGAATTTGCTAAAAGTCACAGAACTAGGGAATGGTAAGGCTAGGATATAAACCTGAGCAGCTTCCTTCCAAATAGCCAATATGAAGTGTTCCATATTTGGAAGAAGTTCCCAGACTCATGGAGGCAAACTCCACAGAATAATTAACACAATGGGTCATCTATACTGGCTACTCAAAATAAGATTCATAGACCAGCTACAGCAGTACCACCTGGGATCAGGTTAGAAATGCAGAGTTCCAAGCCCTATCCCAGATTCCAACAAGATCCCCAGGGTATCCTAGGCACTCTGTTTTGAGAATTATTGCTCCAAACAAACAGACTGAGATGTCTATTCACTCAACAAACATGGATCCAGCGCATTCTACATGCCAGACACTGTTCTAGGTGTTAGAGTGTCATGGTGTATTAGTCAGCTGTGGTCACTGTAGTAGAAAAACCAACCCAAACAAACTTAGGGAGGAAAAGGTTTGTAGGGAGCTCACAGAGGATCAGTCCATAATGGCTACAGCAGCCATAATGGCAGCAATGGAAGGCATGATGGCAGCTGGGCCACGGGAGATAACTTCATGGCATAGCGGGGCAGAAGGCAGAGAGCTTCCAGGAACCACAGGTCTGGGTAAAAACCTCCAAAGGCCTGTCCCAAGGGAGTCACTTCCTCAAAGTGAGAATCCCACCTCTCAAAGTTCTATGATCTCTACCAACAGCACAACCAATTGGGGACCAAGTGTTCAAACTAATGACCTTTCTGAATGAACAGATTTAAACCATAACACATGGTGACGTTTTTAAATGTGGGAAACTCTAACCTATGTTTTTATATATCTCATCCTACTTCTTCATGAGGTAGAGTGCAGCATTTCCCAAAGGTTATAGTGATCAAACACATACACTCTATGGTCAAAGTACTTTGGGGAACCTGGGTAGTGTTAAGAGTCATACATCACATAAGTCATGTTACCACAATAAGTGCTATGAAGTACACTCCCTTCTTTAACTCATATTTCTTTATTTCCTTCTTTTTTATCTTTTTAAATTTTATTTATTTATTTAGAGACAGGATCTCACTATGTAGCCCAGGCTGGCCTGGAATTCTCTATGTAGCCCATGCTGGCCTCCAATTCAAGATCCTTCTGCCTCCCAAGTACTAGGATTACAGGCCTGTGCCAGGCTTCCTTCTTTTTATAATCAAGGGAATTTCCCTACTCCTCCCATTACATCTATTCTCTCATCCTCACAACACACTTTGTCCTAGTCTATTGCAGTTTATAAAAGGGGTCTCATTGGGAGGTTGCATTTTACAGATGAAGAAATTGAGGCTCAGAGAAGTTAACGATGGTGACTTGCTTCAGCCACTTGGCTGATAGAGGCTACAACAGAACTCAGACCTTTGAGCTCAAGTCTGGTACTATTTTCCTTGACACTGGGCTGCTTAACCATTGGCATCCCCTAAAGTGTGTTCAGGTGCATGTCACAGAAAGCGTAAGCAGGGAGGGGGGCATTCACAGGCCAGGTGGAAGTCCAGAGGTAAGGATGGCAGCACGGCTGCTTTGATTTAACAGGGCATTAGGGTTATCAAGATATTTTTTCTCCTCAGCCTTCTGTAGAGTCAGCTTCATCCTAAAGGCCACTCTCCTGTCTGCCCACCATGTATGCCTGCTACTACCTCCTGCTCCCTAGGTGTCCAGGGCAGCTCTTATAAAAATGAGAAGCTTCTTACTTAGAAACTCTCAGAAACATTCTTTTCTCATCTCATTGGTCCAAATGGTGTCACACACCAATTCCTGAGCCAATCTCTGTAGCCATGGACATGCCTTATACTGATTGGTTTTGGCCTTCTCAACTTTGGACCAGTTGTGGTTGTTTTGTGCCGTTGAATGTACACCAGAACAAAACACTCCCTGACACTGTGCCATGCCCCACACTAGATCAGTGCTTCTCTGCTATTCACAAGGTTTTCAATGGCTGATTGTTTTTTGGAAGTGAGTTGTCAAGTCCTTCTTCCAAGCCTACAGCACCTGGTATTCCCATCCAAGTACTAACCAGGCCTGATCCTGCTTAGCTTCCAAGATCTGATGGAATTGGACCCCACAGTGGTACGGCTGCAGGCCCAATCATGGTAGGGGGCTGCGTTACTCTGATTGGCCTAGATAAGTAGAGCACATTCCTGATGTTGGGTCAGTTCTGCAAGCAGCCTGGTTGCTGCTCAGTGAGGGGCAGGGGAATGGTTGTTATGGTGAGAGTACTAAATGTCCCCTACTAGAGTGTTAGCTCAATGGAAACTCAAATGAACTGTTTGCACTTGGACCAGTGCCAAACCAAGATGGTTGTCTGAGATGGCTTATTAACATTGTGTCTTAATATTCTCTCCATTTACATCAGATTCATCAAGGGATATTTGTTAAAATGAAGATTCCTACATCCCTTTCCTGATGCACTAAATAAATCCATTGGAATGGGACTTTCCCTGCAATCTGCATTCTAATCATACTGGCAGTTGCTTAGAACAGCCCTTGTTTATACATTTCTTCTTGGGGTAAATATTAGTAGTGCCATTTTTACTTTCAAAAGTATTCCAGATTGGACCATAAATTATATTCCGGCTCCCCTCAGAGTTGACAGTGCAGCCAGCGCCCAGCAGGAAAAGGTCTCAGAGGGTAATGAGCCAAGGCCTCCCATCTGTCTTGCACAGTGGAAAGGGCACAGGCTTCTGGGTGGCTCAGCTTCTTACAAACTCACACAGTGAGCCAGGCATGGTGGCGCATGCCTCTAATCCCAGTAGTTTGGGAGGCTGAGGCAGGAGGATCACAAGCTCAAGACCAGAGGTAGCATGTGCAATTTATTAAGACCCTGTCTCAAAAAATCAAAAAGGGGCTGGGAATATGGCTCAGTGATAGAGCACTTGCCTAGCATGTGTGAGCCCGGAGTTCAACTCTTGGTACCCAAAACAAACACACAGCGAGAACCTCACTGCCCTGACCTACCTCTTCACAGGCAGTTGGGGACTGGATGTGAGGACTTTGATATGTGTCCAATAGCTGCTGGCACCTAGGGGTACACAGTACAGGTCAGCACTGGCCTCCCCATCTTACTCCCAGACACTGAGCTGAGAGCTCTGAAGGCCTTGTCACCAGGGCCCTATTTGCGAAGGCGGCACCAGACAGGCTGTGGGAACGAGCTTCACAGCTTTTGTCAGAGTGGCATAATAAAGCCCCCAAGTGTCTGCTCTTTGCAAACTGGGATGGCAGATCAATTGTGGCATAAACAAAACAGCATGCTTGGTGTGAACCCTGGGACAGATTACGCCTCTGCAGGGTGTGACTGGGGGAGAGGAGGAGATTCTTGAGGTGGCAGAGTTTGCCTTTTCTCTGTCTGAAGCTTTGAGGCCTCTCTTCAGAGTCAGCCTAGATTCCCATCAATTGCCAGGGCTTGGGGGACTGCTGCCCAATGCTGGGAAGCGACAGCTAGGCAGTGGCACCAGGCATAGACCTGACCCAGGGCCTCAGTATCCCCCAGATCCCTGAGCACATTATGTTAATGGAGAAGGAGAATGGACCCTCCTGGACCTCATCCCCTGAGCTGAGCTGGGAGATTAAGAGACATGGGCTCAAAGAAGCAGGACATTGGCTGCCCTCAGAGAACCTCCAGACCTGCCAGTCTGCTACCTTCGGGGCCGGGGATCCAGTGACATTTGCAACCTGCAGTCACCATCTGACCAATGGATGGTAGTGAATGACAGCTGAACCAGGGCCACAAGAAGACCCCAGGACAAGTTCTGGCCCAGACTCTGCATGGGAGCAGCAGGGGAGAGCTGTCTGGTGTCCAGGGAGGGCCTGTGGGCATCAGGGAGGGCACAGCCCGAGACTGCTAACCTAGTCTTCAGTAAATGTTTGTGAAGGGTGGAGATTGCTGTTAGCCCCAACATATCTGGTGCTGGTCGCCTTACAGCAGCCCTAGGATAAGGCCACCTCTCCTGGGAGAAGGATGATGTGTTCAGTCTTTCAAGCAGAAGGCAGATCTTCAACCTGAAACCCCAAAGCCAAAGGAGGGCCTTGGCCGAAGCCAAGAGTCCCATTTTGGAGGAGTCTGGAGTCTGAGGATGCCCCTGGGGGTGGAAGAGATGGCCTTGGCCTTGTGGAAGTAGGTCAGGCAAAGCCTGTGGAGTAAGGACCTGTGTGTGGTCATGCAGACTGTTAGCCAAAAGCAGCAGTCAGCTGCATTGCGTTCCACATGCTGTCGCCAAGCCCTGGGTCAGCTTTTACCTAAATAGCCAGCTTGTCTCAGCTGTGCCACTGGCAGGGGACCCCACTTGGTTGGGAACATTAAAGGAAGAGCTGTAGCCCCTCCTCCCACCCAGGCCAAGGAGGCAGCAACGATGGGAGAAAAGAGCCACAGAGGACAGGGGACTCTTGGGAACAGGAGTCACTGCCCTGAGGGACAGCCAGTTCCTCATGAAGACACTGTTTTTTAAGAGCAGTGAAGGACCCCAGGGTGCTCTGGGAGAATGGTCTGGTATGGGGGGTGGCGTGGATGTCTCAGGCTTGGCTCCGTTTCTCACCTATGGGGCCCTGGCAGCTGCTTCACCCTGAAACTCGCTTTCTCATCTGTAGGGCTGCTGCCCCCTTACAGGCTGTGGGGATGAAGCACAGTGTGTGGCCCAGGGCTGGCCTCTACCCCAGCCCAGCCCAGAGCAAATCCAGATAGAACCATCTTGTTAAATGGGCCACCACGGGAAGCAGCTTTGTCTTCCGGTATTGTCTCTTCAAAACTCACTTTTGGATCCCTCGACAACATCTTGCATAGATGCCAGGGTTTTCCAATAATTTTTTTTCAAGCACCAGTTTTGAGATTGAGACTCATTCTTAGATGTTAAACCTGACCTTCAAATTTATTTTTAATCAAAGCTTTGCCTCTCTCTCTACCTCTGGCCTGACCTGTGGTTCAGGGAGTTGCAGTGTGGGGAAGGGGGCTTGCCCTTGGGCTTGTCACTGGAGCCACCATCATTCTTTCTCATCTTTTGCTGGTAGATCTGCAGTTCTCACTGCAAGGCCAGGCATGTCCTTTTGTGGAGCCTGTGTAGGGGTCCTTTGGAGCCCCATTGCCACCTCTCTCTAGGGTGCTGGAGTGCCCTCTCTCTCTTCTCTCTTGAGACTATCATGTGGTCCCACTCCCTGCCTCTCAGCCTCTTATTGCTAGGGTCCCTTGTTCCAGCATGCTGTCCTCTCTGCAGATCTCTTCCTTCCAGCATTGGTTTGACCCAGAGGCTGTAAACCCTATGCATTATTCAGCTTTCTGTCATGTTAATGAAATACCTGAGATAATCAACTTACAAGAGAAGAGGGTCATTTTAGCTTGCAGGTTTGGAGGTCCAGTCCATGCTCCTATGGCCCCATTGCTTTGGGTCTGTGGTGAGGAAGTGTGTGGCAAAGCAAAACTGCTCTCCTGGGGGCTGGGGATATAGCTCAACAGTGGAGAACATGCTGAGCAGGTGCAAGGCCTTGGGTTTAATCCCTAGCACTAACCAACCAACAACTATTTACTTCATGGCCAAGGAACAACAGAGAATGAGAGCCAGGCGTGGTGGCACACGCCTGTCATCCCAGCGACTTGGGAGGCAGAGGCAGGAGGATCACAGGTTCAAGGCCATAGCCTTCGAAACTTAGCAAGACCTTGTCTCAGAATACAAAGTAAAATTGGGCTGGGGGTGCAGCTCAGTAGCAGAGCTCTTGCAAAGTATGTGTGAGGCCCTGGGTTCAGCCCCTCAGTACAGGGAAAAATAAAAGAGAGAACAATGAGAGGGCCTAGAGTCCCACAATTCCCCTCAGGGGTGCACCTCCAATGACCTGAAGACCGCCCACTAAGCCCCACCTCTCAAAGGTTCTACCACTTCCCAGTAGTACTACCCTGGGGACCAAGCCTTCCACGCATGAGTCTTTCAGGGATATTTAAGATCCAAACTATAAACCATATGTAGTGGCAAGTGCCTATAATCCCAGCTACTGGGGAGGCTAATGCAAGAGGATCGCTTGAGTCCAGGAGTTTGAGGCAAGCCTGGGCAAAATAGTAAGACCCTGTCTCAAGAGAAGAAAGAAAAGAAAACTCCAAACTATAGCACTCTAGAGATGTAGAGTGCTCCCATTACTGCCCTCTTCCTCCCTTGCCTGTGTGGGCAGTGCCCATAGCCCATAAGGCTCCTGCCCAGACAACTCAGCAACACAGCTTCAGACTCTGGGAGACCCTGTCTGGTTCCCTTGAAACTCTCCCCATGTTTCACTCCAGCACCCACATGTGTACGGTGTCTGCAGCTCAACCAGCATCGAGCTGGAGGTGAGCTACCTGGCTCACCTCTTGCAGCTCCAGAGATCTGTTAACAGCAACCCCACCAACAACAACCATCAAGTGGCCTGGGGGTAGGCAGAGGATGACCACGAACTCCCCCTACCACAACTCTCCCACCTTATGTCCATCTGCCACCACCCCTAGGATAATTCTTAGACTTTCATATAGCCCAGAGGGGCGGGAATGAGGGGCGGTTGCTAGTTGCCAGAGCTGTTTTGCCAATCTAGTGAAGTCTACCTTGGATGTGCCTAGAACTTTTTTTAGAGTTAGGTACCACAAATTGTTCTCAGCTTTGAGACTTTAGCTGAAAACCCTAAAGAATAGGAAGCCTGCAGCTATATCGCTGTGGCATCTGATCCCGTCAGATCTCAGAAGCTAAACAGGGTAGGGCCTGGTTAGTCCTTGGATAGGAGACCGCTTGGGAACACCAGGTACTGTAGGCTTGGGAGAAGGATCTCGCAACCCACTCCCAAAAAACAATCAGCTATTGAAAACACTATGAATATCAGAGAAGCACTGACAATAGTGTTTCGTCGCTTGTATGTAGGGTGGCTATAAGTCAGACACCAACTTGACAGCACCTAACAACAACAAAAAAGAATAGGGAAATCTAATTCAACATTCTCTTAACTAGACAAAGAATTTTTTCAGGTTTAGGATTTTCCATTTCTTTAGGAATTTAACAAAGCAATCCCTCTACTAGAGGTTCTGTTTTCCTGAATGAGTAAAAGCAGTGTTGTATACACTCGTCTAAGGGCTGGGATTTAGCTCAGTGGGTAGAGCGCTGCGCTGCAGTCTCTGAGGTCCCGAGTTCAATTGCCAGCACCTCAAAAATGGGAGAAGGGCCTGGCAATCCACTCCCAAGGCAATCCCGAAGCACCCAGCCATTGAAAACCCTATGAGGGTTGCTATGAGTTAGATACCAACTCAATGGCACCTAACAACAACAACAACATACACTCGTCTAAGCACCAAGCTTGGAGCCAGGAAAAATGGATGACAATCTGTCCCCAAACAAGTTGCAGGTCATGTACCCTCTGCCTCTCCTATCTCACCTATACAGTAAGGGGTTGCTGTTAGGTGCCATTGAGTCATGTGACCCTTATAGGGTTTTCAATGGCTGGTTGTTTCGGGATTTCCTCCAGAGTGGATTTTTGCAGTGCTGGGAATTGAACCCAGGACCTCAGAGACTGCAGAGCAGCACTCTACCAACTAAGATAAATCCCAGTTAAAGTCCCTTAGGCAGGGAGTATAGTTAAGTGGTAAAGCACTTACTTAGCATGTGCGAGGCCCTGAGTTTGATCCCCAGAACTGCAAAAATGAATCAGAATTAAGGTTCCTTACAGTTCTAACAAGCCTGCATCTGTACCACTGTGGCATCCAATCTTGTCAGATCTCGGAAGCTGAGCAGGGTCAGGCCTGGTTAGTAACTGTATGGGAACACCAAGTGCTGTAGGCTTGGGAGAAGGACCTGGCAATCCACTCCCAAAAAACAATCGGCCATTGAAAACCCCATGAATAGCAGAGAAGCACTGACTACAGTGTTTCGTCTGTTGTACGTAGGGTCATTGTGAGTTAGACACTGACTCCTATGGCACCTAACAAAAACAACACAATTCTAACAGGTTAGAAATTTTTAAAGTTTTTCTTTTCATGAGTGTGCAAGGAAACTCATAAATAACACACAGTTTAACAGATCTTATACTGCTAGCACCCATATAATCACCACGTAGGTCAAGAGAACATTTTGTGTCATCTTGCAGTCCCTACTCACTGCCATCCCCCAGTGAAAGCCCCAATTCTGATTTTTATCAAAATTACTTTCTCATTTCTTATAGGTTGACCAACTGAGTATGCATCTTTAAAAAATACTATAGTTTTGTTTTGCCTGATTTTGGATTTTATATTAATGGAATACCTACAGCTGTATCACCCTGGCGTCAGATCTCATCATATCACAGAAGCTGAGCGGGGTCAGCCTGGTTCATCCTTGGGTGGAAGACTGCCTGGGAATACCAGGTGCTGCAGCCTAGGCAGAAAGACCTGGCAACCAACTCCCGAAACAATCAGCCATTGAAAAGCCTACAAATAGCAGAGAAGCACAGTGTCAGGTAGTGTTTTGTCTGTTGTACTTAGGGTCGCTATGAGTTGGACCCGACTTGACACCTAACAACAATGACAAAAGTATTAATGGAATGATGCAGAAAGTATTCCTTTGTGTTCGGCTTCTTTTGTTCAACATGGTTTTTTGTGAGATTCACCCATGTTCTAAGTAGCTGTGGTTCATGGTTTGAACAGACCATTATTTAGTTATGTTGCTGGACATTTGGGTTATCAATCTAGGACTTTTTACATACACACACTCTCACTCCACATATAGCTAGCCATATAAATTCAGACCTGATTTCTTTATGAACTCAACAACTTGAGTTTGGCTTTAAAATATAGCAAAATCCCTCTATCAAGTTTCTGTGTAAACCATTAGTTTGTTTTTTGTTTATTATTTTGTTTGTTTTCACTCCTTTGTGACCAAAGTATTTTTTTTACAGTACTAGGGGGGTTGAAGCCATGGCCTCCCACATGCTAGACAAGTGATCTACCACTGAGCTGTACCCCCTCCAAAAACATTTTTATTTTGAGACAGGGTCTCACTAAGTTGCGCAGGCTGCCTCTGGTCTTGAATTTGTGATCCTCCTGCCTCAACCTCCCAAGTAGCTGGGATTACAGGCATACACCATGACACCTGTCTTTGTGACCAAATTCTGAATGTAGACACATCTTTCTCAACATGGGTAATATCAAGGGATTGTCCCTGAACTTGAGTCATTAGGCATATGATGAACACCGTGGTCAGACAGTTTGGGATTTCCTCCAAGGAATCTAGAAAGTGATTAGCATACAGGTTTAAGGAATTAGAAGAAATACTTTCTCTACCCTAATAAGGGAAATAGTAAGCCAAATACGAAAAACTGTTCTCCATCCCTTATCCAGGGGTGGCCCTATGCCACTAGCAGTTCCCAGGTTGCCCTCTTGCCATTGGGCATGAATCAAACAGGGACACCTCTGAAGTTTTGCTCCCAGAGGTGTTGAAATGTGATATGGTGCTGCCCAGGCAGAGGGTCCGTTTTCAGCTCAGACTCTAAGTAGCAAGTGAATCTTCCCAGGAAAATTCAACCTTGTCCCTTAACCAGTCAGGCAACTCTGGGTCCCATGAAGCCCACAGCCTGCAGCAAGCAGAGAGCTCAGAATAGAGGGGCAGAGCCAGCCCTGTGCACTACCTTGTATAGCATGGACAAGCACACGGGCAGGTAGCCAGGCCTTCTGCAGAAATCAATTGGTAAAGACTCTTAAAGTCTGGGCTTTCAACAAATGGGTAGGTTAAAAATTATAAGGGTTCAAATCAACAAGCAGCTGCCCAGGCATAGGGCAGACCTCCCAGCACAAAATCCTAGACACACTGCAACAGCACAGGACTGAGCTGGGCCAAAACTTTCTCCTCCAATGTGCTGTGAGCAAGGGCGATTTGATGCTCCTCAGAAGACAGGTAGCTGAAGCCCTGTGCCAGAGCTATGCTCACATTCTGAAGGCTATGGATGGAGTTGCTCCCCCCAAAAATCCTTTTGTGAGCTTCATGAACCCCTTTTGAAGGACCATGAACTAGAGCTACCTGACCACACTCTACCTGGTGCCAGAGTGAGCAATCCCAATTAAACCAAAGCCCTTCTGGAATTCTGACCTAACAAGGCTGTTTACTCAGGAGTGCACAAAATATTGTTAGGGGAGGGCATGGAACAAATGTCACTTGCTGGATTTGCACCTGTACATCTGTAAGGTCCTTCCTTGTGACTATCCTGCACCACCATGTTGATTTATGCATCACCCAGGTAAAAGACCAGGTAAAAGTCCATCAGTGTAGGGGTTGCCAAGATCAGGAACCGAATCTAGTACCATCAAGGGAGAGAAATGTCTAAGTACTGTGATAGGAGCCAGGCTGGCACCTGCATTTGCCTCTCAAACATTCCTGTCCGGTTGAGACTGCCTGTCCTCCCCTGCCCTCGCTGACCCTTGCTGTCTCCACAGGTTTCGGCATGACCACCCCTGCGACAGTGGGTGGGAAGGCCTTCCTCATCGCCTACGGGCTGTTCGGCTGCGCTGGGACCATCCTGTTCTTCAACCTCTTTCTGGAGCGCATCATCTCGCTGCTGGCCTTCATCATGCGCGCGTGCCGGGAGCGCCAGCTGCGCCGCAGCGGCCTCCTGCCCGCCACCTTCCGCCGCGGCTCGGCGCTCTCCGAGGCAGACAGCTTGGCGGGCTGGAAGCCCTCGGTGTACCACGTGCTTCTCATCCTCGGTCTGTTCGCCGTGCTGCTATCGTGCTGCGCCTCGGCCATGTACACCAGCGTGGAGGGCTGGGACTACGTGGACTCACTCTACTTCTGCTTCGTCACTTTCAGCACCATCGGCTTCGGGGACCTGGTGAGCAGCCAGCACGCCGCCTACCGGAACCAGGGGCTCTACCGCCTGGGCAACTTCCTCTTCATTCTGCTGGGCGTGTGCTGCATCTACTCCCTCTTCAACGTCATCTCCATCCTCATCAAGCAGGTGCTCAACTGGATGCTGCGCAAGCTGAGCTGCCGCTGCTGCTCGCGCTGCTGCCCGGCGCCCGGCGCGCCCCTGGCCCGGCGCAACGCTATCACTCCCGGCTCCAGGCTGCGCCGCCGCCTGGCCGCGCTGGGCGCCGACGCCGCGGCCCGCGACAGCGACGCCGAAGGCCGCCGCCTGTCGGGCGAGCTCATCTCCATGCGCGACCTCACAGCCTCCAACAAGGTGTCCCTGGCGCTGCTGCAGAAGCAGCTGTCCGAAACAGCGAACGGCTACCCGCGCAGCGTGTGCGTCAACACGCGCCAGAACGGCTTCTCGGGCGGCGTGGGCGCGCTGGGCATCATGAACAACCGGCTGGCGGAGACCAGCGCCTCCAGGTAGACCGCCCGCGCGCAGCGCCGCGGACCCTCGCCAGGCTGCGGGACGCCGGGCGTGTTTGCTCCACTTCTCTCAGAGCTGGCGCTTTCTTAATCTTTATCCAATAAAATGAAACCAAAAAACAACAACAAAAAATTTTTTTAAAAAATACTGTTTGGCCAGGCCTGTTGTTATCCAGGGCAAGTTTGCGGGGAGCCTATGTTCCACCCTGTGAGTCCTCTCTTGAATAACCGTGGCCCCTGGCAGATTCTCTTCCAGGGAGAGAAAAAGTGGCACCCCAGACCCTTACCCGGTGCAAGAAGAGTGCCATTCCTGGGCTTTGCAGACTGGCACCAAACCCTTCCCCATGCACATAAGCAGCTGGCAACCCCAAAGCATATGGTGCAGCTTTTCATGGCTCTGAATTACCTCCTCAGCATTTAGAATCCTGGCCCAGCCTAGCAGCTTCCTTCTGGTCGTCAGAAGTGATATAGTCACAGTTTTGACAGGTGGGGGTGGGGAGAGCCATATGTTGCCTCCCCATGTGTATATATAGAACAGCCACTACACACAGAATGGTGTAGTATTATGCAATGAAATGAAACATAGCACCAACTTGCGGACTGTGGCATTTCCCCCAGATTTGGAAATTGCAAATGGTAAGGGGCTTAGCTGGCCTTTCTCAGCCTGGAGTTAGTCCACCTAGCACAGCACACAGGGTAGCTACTTGTGCTAGCAGTCACCCCAGGGTGGCCTGCAAGGAGGGGAGCTCTCAGGCTGCAGGGTCTCTGCTTTGGTTCAGCACCAAGGTACTTGGCACACCTTGAATCCCCCAACCCTCCTTTCATTCACAAGCTCATGCACACACAGGAATGTCTCTCATTCTTAACCAGGAAGATCTGACTCTTCTCAGCTGAAATTTTGTTTCTGTGGTTTTTTTCCTTAACTACTGTTGATCAGCTCAAACTTTTCCCTTTTTGTTGTTAGGTGCCGTCAAGTCAGGTCCAACTTATTGCAACGCTATGTATAACAGAATGAAACACTACCTGACACCGTGCCATACACATGATCAATTCTGTTTGAGCCTATTGTTGCAGCCACTGTGTTTCTTCTCATTTTGAGTCGTGGCACATCAGCAAATGGAGGTACTGGGTGTTCTACTCCATTCTCATCATTGAGGTTGACTTTACTTTGAGGAGGCAACCCTTCCCTAGTCATCTTTTGAATTCCTTCCAACCTGGGGGGCTTATTTTCTGGCACTATATTTGACAGTGCTTCTCTGCTATTCACAGGATTTTCAATGGCTAATTGTTTTGGGAATGGGCTGCCAGGTCCTTCTCCCTACCTGGCCTTACCCTGGAAGCTTAACTGAAATCTGTCCATTATGGGTGGCCCTGCTGGTATCTGAGATACCAGTGGCATAGCTTTCAGCATCACAGCAACATGCAAGCCCCCACAGCACAACAAGCTGACAGACACGTGGGGGTTTCCCTTTTTAGAGAGCACAGTCCCCTGGCCACCCCTCCTCCTCTTCAGAGTCAGAGATCTGCCATCCCAGAGACCCAAAGCCTACAGCATCAGGAACTCAAAGCATCCATCCTGCAAATGCCAGTGCATCTGGCTCCAGTACCCACGGGTGTTTGGGGTTCAGAAACAACATAATCCCATTCTAAATCCTGTATGCTCCATTAATAATCCAGTGAATTTGTTTTCTCCATGCAGTCTGCATGGGAGGTAGAGGAAAATAGGAGGGAGGGGGCTGGCAGAACACGTGGATGAAAGAAACCTGAGGATTAAAGTTATGTTCTGATCCTCAGTGTATCTGACTTTCAAGCTGAGGGACAGATTCTCCCAGACTCGTCATCTGCAGCATGTGGGTCCTTTATCAGGAGGAAGGCCAGATACCCAAGCCTTCTTTAAAAAGCTGGGGGCCTGTGTAAAGGAACACTCCTTTGTCCTTTTTCTCATCTACAGAAATGTCAACCCTAAGGACTAGTGCCAGAGTTTAAGATGCACAGTGTGACCCAGTCTATACCACTGCTGAGAGGAAGTCTTAGAAAAGCCCCAACTCAGCACCAGCTCCCATGATACAGTGACATCCCCTCCCTGACAGAGTGCCTGGAGTACCCAGACACACACATGCACAGTCGTGCCCATGCCCAAACATGCACACGTGCACACATACAGCACAAAGAGTCAGGCTTGAATGTCAAATTCCTCTTTCCCCTTCCAGCTTATGGCAGGAAGGAAAAACCTGAGCTGGATTCTCAGTAGCTTTTGGCTGCTTTGGGTAATTTCCAGTCTGGGTTGAGGTTGGTTTTTAAATGTAGGTCTTAATCTGGGGTGAAGCTAGAGAGGTCAGTCTTGCTAAATCCTGAAAGGTAAGCTTCTTCGAGGGCCCCGCTTCTTGAATCTACTCTGACTGGCAGTCAGGTCAGTCCTGTGAGGGCTGCTGGTGGCTGCAGTCACACGAAGGGACTGTACTCTCAGAGAGGCCCATATCTCTAGAACAGGGCTTCTGACAGAACCTGGAAATGAGGCACCAGGTTTATCCCTTTAAAAGAAGGAATCATTAAAAGGCATCTAATTAGAGATGTTACCTAGGCAACGAGAAATAACTTGGGGATCTGAGCCATACAGAGGGGGAAGGAGAGATCCTCATGGCAGAGGAATCTGGACCATGAGGACTTGGTCTACAGGCAAAATAGCACCCCATCCATGGGGAGGGAGCCCCAGCAGCCCACAGAGGGCTAAGACCCAGTTGATGAGCAGCCATGGCTAGACGGGCCTCCCACCCACCAGCACACATCAGTGCATGGAATCCTAACTCATGAGAGAGGCTAGGACCTGCCTCCAGAGAAGAGAAACACTAGACATCCTTGGCAGTCTCCTCCATCACCAGGGCTTCCTAGAGTCTGTCCTAAGTTGTTTAGGCTGATGCCTTAGCTGTTTTCCCTTCCCTTCCTATGCTTTGGTTTTAGAAGGAGGTAATTGGAGGCAGTTGGAGCAAACTTCTTTAGGAAGCATAAGCATGGTTTGAGAGGGCAGGAGGAGGGAAGCTCTTTTCCTCCCCTCTCTCAACTTCCCAGACAAATGCCAGCCTTCCAAGTGACCACAGTAGCTCAGGATCCAGAGGCACGCACACACGCTTGCCCGTTGCCCTGGTCCCTGTTCCCCAACTCCAGCTCTAGTCCCAATGCATGGCATAACACATCAATACCCTTCCTTCCAGTCCAAAGGGCTCAGTACCCCAGATGCCTGGGGATGCTTCCTTGAAAAGCTGGGGCTCTGCAAGTCAGGTGACTTGATGGAGCCAGCCCTAAAGGACATGTGATTTGACATCCTGCTTGAGGGCAAGCACTGAGAAGCAGGGCCAGGCTCCTCTCATCATTTTAGGAACCATGATAGAGACCCCTTTTGTGCAGATTCTAAACCTTAAGCTATGAAGGGCCCCACTCCCCCAGATGCCAAAACCTCTTCCACCCTCATGGGGGTCTCTAGTCTGACCCATGGCTAGTAGCTCACTGAAATCCTCCATTCACTCAGGCTTCAGCTGCTGCTTCCTAACCTCCTGCCCACACTCACCCAACTCAGGCAAGGCTGTGGGCTCCCACAGGGATGCATGACTCCAAAATGCCATTTCCCTGTGGCTGTGGCCATACAGAAGCCAGGGGCTTGGCTCCAGCCTTCTTAGAATTGAGCAGGCAGGTAAGGAAGCCACCCTTAGCCAGGTGCCATGGCGCGTGCCTGGAATCCTAGTTACTTGGAAAGTACCCTATGCAACTTAGTGAGACTCTATCTTAAAATACAAAATAAGAAAGGGCTAGGGGTTCAGCTCAGTGAGAAAGCACTGGCCTAGAATATGGTAGGCCCTGAGTTCAACCCCTAGTACTGAAAGAAGAAGAAGAAGAAGAAGAAGGAGGAGGAGGAGGAGGAGGAGGAGGAGAAGGAAGAAGAGAAGGAGGAGAAGAAGAAGAAGGAGAAGGAGAAGGAGAAGAAGAAGAGGAGGAGAAGGAGGAGGAGGGGGAGGAGAAAAAACAATGGTGGAGGCAGTGGCAGCAGCCACCTTGGTGTCCTTGCTTATTAAGCCAGGTAGTCTGACCCCTACGTCCTCTGAGTGAAGTCCAAGGTCCCAGGCCTGATGGAGTCCCAAGGCTTAGGCAGCCTCAGGCCCGCAGCTTGTGGACAATATCAGATAGCCTGGGGCATTTGCACAGCTTCATGCACACGTGTCCATGCACACACGGCAGCCTTACAAAGAGCTCCTAGCCCTTTCCCAAGGAAAATCTCAGGCTGGGTCACCTTAAGAAGAAAAAAAAAAAAAAGTCCTCACGTTGAACTCCCTAGAGATCTGCTAGGCCTGGAAGATTCCTCTGTGCCTCGGGAGAGTTTTATGTACAGCGTGCATGTGTTTGTGTTTTATACCGAAGCCAGCATCCAACCCCAAGCCCAGTCCTGGAAAATAGCTGCTCACTTGCCCAGGAGCTACCATCCCTCAGCCAGGCACCCCAGCCAGCTCCTCTTCCTGCAGGCTCTAGGGTGAGGGCCGGCTGAGTCCCCATGGCCAGTGGAGAAGCTTCTGGGCTTAGGGCTACAGCAGCCCACCAAGGCGGCCCCCACAGGAGCTGTGGGCCATGTGGGTCCGTCTTACTGTAACTTTTTTCACTGTTAGCAAACAAAAAGCACAATTCTACATCCCTGTCTGGGAAGCACAGCCAGACCGCTGGCTTAGGGCACTTCTGCGTCCAGAAGAGACGCTGGGCTCTGTTTGTTTGTCCCCGTGGTTGTTGTATACAGTAATTTCATGGTGACTCTGAAGCTCCCCCTGTGGGGAGGGAAGGGGAGAAGGACCCACTGAAGCCATTCCTGGTCCAGTACGGGCTCAGCAGCATGGACTCAGGGCCTGGACTCTTGTCCCTGGAGCAGCTCTGGCTCCCTCAAGCGCCCTGGAGTGTGACCTCACTCCATGCAGAGCAAAGCCAGCCTCACTGTGCACTGGGGAGAAGCCATGAGCTTTCTGCGCTAACTTGCCCCCGCCCCTTCCTCTCCTCCCCAAGGAAGCTGTCCCTTGCTTTATAACGCATTTTCTATGCTGTGCGTTCTCTCAGGAGGGGTCAGAGCATGCGGGCAAGCCTCCAAGGCTTCTTAAACATGTGTCCTTTTCTGAGTGGCACTCCCAGGGAAGACTTGAGGGTGTTTAAATGAATGATGAATAAATGCCGCCTGCCACCCTTTGAGCTGTCTGCTTTCTGTCTGTGAGAGCCGCCTCCCTCCCCATCTTCCTGCTCACACCTCCTCTCCAAGGTCGCAGCAGACTTGTGGCCCCATTGGGGAATTACCTACTAAACAGCAGTAACTCCATCTGAGCCCAGGACACTACATAGCCAGACCAGGCCAAGGCAGTGGCTGCTCCAGGAATGGACGGAAACCAAGGCTGTGGTCTCTGACCTGGCCATGCACTTGACTCTCCAAAGGGAGCCTCAAAAGATATGGAAGCCAGGCCCCATCGCAGGAATTCTGATCCCACGGGTTAGAGGAGGAACGCAGGCAGGCACTGGGATTTTTGTTGTTGTTGTTGTTGTTGTTGTTGTTGTTGTTGTTGTTGTTGTTTTTAAATTGTCCAGGTGGTTCTTTTTTTTTTTTTTTTTTTTTTTTTGAGGTACTGGGGGTTGAACCCAGGGCTTTGCGCTTGCATGCTTTGCAAGTGCTAGACCACTGAGCTGCACCCTCAGCCCATTTTTTTACTTTTTGAGACAAGGTCTCACTAAATTATGCAGACTGCCTCTGGTCTCGAACTTGCGATTCACCTGCCTCTGCCTCCCAAGTCTCTGGTATTACAGGTGTGCGCCACTGCGCCCCACCATCCAGGTGGTTCTTAAACTTGTACTATAAACACTGACTGGCATTATTGTAGGGTGGAAGGAGCACCCATTTAGAAACAAAGAGGTCTGGATTCTGGTTCTGAATCTGGCAGTGAATGAGCTGGCTCAGTGCCTCAGTTTCCCCATCTCTGAAATGGAATAATGATACCATGTCCCCACCTCCCAAAAGTCTTAGGAGAAGTGAAGGCTAGGAACTCCGAAAAGTATAAAGTACTCCATAGCTGCAAGAAGTCTGCATGATAAGAGGCATTTCATGGGGATATAGGACCAGGCAGGCTCTCTTGCTTCAGCAGGGTTCCCGCAGGGATGACATACTCCTTCCAAGGCTCTGACCCACACTTCAGCAAACCTTGCCTTTGTAATGGCACTTCAATTACCAGCATGATGGTACCAATTCCCCTGAGGCTTCCTGACTCCCCACATCATCCTTTTCCTTTGACATGACCTAGAGATGAGCAGTGATTGACAGGCCTCGCTAGTGACTTCCTAGCCTCGCTCATTGCAATCTACAAACTCCCTCTCCAGCCCCAACCTCCGCACCTTGCTGGCCACAGCCACTCAAATGTCTGAGCTTGGCAGCAGGGGCTGCCGTGACATCACTCGGCACAGGCGTGTACTGTATCATTTCCCATTTGACTTTTTGTTTGGTTTGTTTTTAAAGCTATTGATTGATCTCATGATACACCTATGAATCATACCTGCTGGTTCAAGAACACTGGCCTCCAGCATTTCTGGAGAGAGGGCTTCCTATCACCCTACTTCCAGCTAAGAGTCACTAGCTAGGCCAGGATGGTGGGGGGCCTGCATTCTGGTCACCCACCAGCTCTACCCCTGTTGAGGTCTCCAGCTGTGGCCCAGCTGTATGATGGGCACAGGTGGGTATTTTATGTGCATGAAGTTGTCCAGATGACCTTCACCTGCCTCTCAGAGTCTGAGGTCTATGATGCCTATGCTATTTTAGATAGATGGCCAAGCCTCTCCCTTCTGCGGTGAGTTACCGTCATCCTATTAGAATATCTGTGTTCTGAACAAGGAGATTAAAAAACAGATAAACAAAAAACAACTTATACTTACCAAGTCAGGCCCTTTGGACAAAAGACTTACATATTTATCTCATTTATAAAATAAAACATAAATATGCAACCTTGGGACTTTGGCACTTTCCCTCCATTGTGTCCTGGATAGAGATGTTGAGTAGTTTGTCTACTTTGGAGCCAGGCACCCTTGAACTAGGGGCTGGAGAGACAAAGGAGAGAGAGACAAGACAGCCTCTGCAGTCCCTGGACTCAAGCTCATGCAGGCCGGCAGGAAGTAGGCCCTGCAGCATCGCACAGCAAGGGTCCCCAGCAACAGGCCCTCTGGGCTGCTAAGGAGCACCAAGGAGACCCTCTCAGCAAGAAAGGCTCTCAGAAGCAGGAGGTCCGGGCTGAACCCTCAGGGAAAGGGAACCTCAGGGAACCTACTGATGAGGAGCAGGCAGGGGATCCAGGCAGAGGCAGCAAGTGGGAGAAGATCAAAGCAGGGCTTCTTTGGGGAATTGTATGTCCCTCTGCAGGACTGAAGCTGCAGAGTAAGGAGGCGACACAGGTCCACGTCATGAAGGGCCTTGTAAACCAAAGCATTTTTGCTTAATCCTAAGGACACGAGACAGCTGGTAGAGGAGTTTTAAGGATACTTGTGTTGCAGAAGAATGACTCGGGCAGCAGGCTTGGAGGAGGAAAGGGAACCGCGGGGTGGGCGAAGGCTCTGAGAGTGAGAATGGAGAGGGTGGACAGAATCGAGAGCTACCTAAGAGAATAGGTCAGCAGAATCCATGCTTTGCCTGGATGTGAGCAAAAGAATGAGAGAAGAATTAGGATGGGCCCAGGGTTCAAGCTGAGCTGCTGGGTGGACAGTGGGGCCAGCACAGAGCTTGGGAACCCAGGAGGACAAACAGGATTGGACAGGAGAGATGATAAATTAGAGGAGGGAGAGGCTGGGATTAAGGGGTCCATGAGGTATCCCAGGGGGAGATGTCCACTAAGCAATTGACCTTAACAGGAATAGAGCCCAGAACAATGATCTAGGCTGGATGAACATTCCAGAAGTTCTCAGCCTCAAGATGGCGCGTGAAATCGCCAAGCCTGAATGTGTAGAAAGAGGTAAAAAGAGGATCACAACTGACAGCTTAAAGAACAAACAGAAGAAAAAGACAAAAAAGACCTAAGGAAGGAGGGTCAGAAATGCAGGCAAAAGCTGACAGCACAGGCTGCCGCAGAGCCTCGGCAAGGCAGCCTTCCCTGATGAAGCAAAATGGGCTGAAAAGCATCCCAGATTCAGTGGCAAGGAGAATATCAGTGGCTTTGGCAAGAATAGTTACAGGGGTGTGTAAGCCCTTTGGAATGGGGCTGCCATGTCTAATTTTATGAGTCATGTCTTAGGAACATTAGAAAGCTGAGTCAGCTGTGCTAACAAAGATTTAAAATAATACTGGCTTCAGTGGGTAACAGTTCATTTCTCTCTGTTAGAAACCCCAGCATAATCTATTCAGTATGAAGTTTCCTTGACATCAGCGTCCCAGCTGTGTCATCCTTCATGGTGCTCCCAGTTTCCATGGTCCAAGAGGATTTATTATCAACAACCACATTTAAAGCTGGGCGCAGTGGCACACACTGTATTCTCATCGACTTGGAAGGCAGAGACAGGAGGATCACAAGTTCGAGGGCAGAGGCAGCTGTGTAACTTAGTGAGCCTTGACTCAAAAAATAAAAATTGGGCTGAGAGTGCAGCCCGGTGGTAGAGGAATTGCAAAGTATGTGCAAACCCTGGGTTCAACCCCCAAGTCCTACAAAAACAAACAAACAAACACCACCCACATTTCAGCAAAAGGAAAGAGAAAAAAAGAGGATGACCACATCCCTTCCTTTCAAGGGCATGGCCCTGAAATTACACACACGATTTTTGTTGCCTTGCCATTGGCCAGAACTTTGTCATGTGACCTATTATGGCTACAAGGAGATCAGAAAAATGTAGCTTTCTTCAAGCTAGCCATGGGCCAAGTGGGGCTGGTATTCCCAAGGAGGGTGGGGATCAGGTTCTATTTGGGCCACTTGAGGGAACATTATACAGTTGCAGTGATACTTTAGAGGGCTCCAAGTGAAGTTGGGGCCATGATTGCTTGTTGTTGCTAGGGTGATTCAGACCTCAGCTAGAAACAAGAATTGAGTCCTTCCTTCTCTGCACCTGGCTTCACACACCTATTTGGAAGGAAATGAGCAAGGAATTCTGGGAAATGTGGTGTGCAGATGTCTAGCCTCAGCAGTGCAAAATAAAGTTCAGAGGCCACAAGTATTAAATAGTATGTCATCCCATTAGGATGCTTTATACCATCAAGAAGTTTCCAGAAAGTGTATTCTTACTGTAAAAACTGGAGTCTGAGCAAAGAAAGTCAAATTCCTAGTCCTTTCTGTTTTTTTGTGGGTTGTTTTTTGTTTGCTGTTCTTGTCCTTGTTCTTTTGAGATAGGGTCTTGCTAATTTGCCCAAACTGGCCTCGAACCTCTAGGCTCAAGAGATTCTCTTGCCTCAGCCTACAGAGTAGCTGGGACTCCAGGTTCATGCTGCATAGTCCAATTTTGAGAGCTATTTACTCTCTTTGGAGGGAAATGTTCACAGAAGGGATGTTTGTGGAATTGCCAAAGTTTAGGTGGCCGTGGTAGCACAAGCCTGTAATCCCAGTACTTAGGAGGTTGACAGAGGATAATCATGAATCTGAGGTCAGTCTGGGCTACATAGGTCTAGGCCAACTTGAGCCACACAGCGGGACCCTGTCTCCAAAAAAAAAAAAAAAAAAAAAATCTTAACCAGAAGGCAACAGACAGACACTCTGCACTTTTGCCCTGGTTCTGCCTCTCTGGCCATTGAAAGCTGATCTCTCCCCTCACTCAGGTTCCTTTTCCATGTCAGCAAAATGAGGGGCTGACCTTTGGGCTCTGTGACTCTAATGTTCTGACAGCAAAGGAAAGAGTGGAGAAAATGTAAGGGTCCCGTGGGGATTTCCATCATGATCCACACTCAGCAGACATCTGCCAAGTGCCTGCTCAGCATGGACATTTTGTTCCAGTTCTTTCTCTGTGGACTGGGGGGAGCCACTTGGGTGCAGGATGGAAGGAAACATCCCCAGCTGAGAATGAGCCAGTTTTCTGATGAAGGCGGAGCTTCAACATCCTTGTTCCCATTTGTTTCTGTTTCCTGGAGGACATGTCAAGTATTATTCTCTAGAATTGCACTGCCCACTGAAGAGGCCAGTAGTTACTTACATTTAAATGAATTTAAATAAAATTAAATTTGCAGCCAAGGGATGGCACACACCTATAATTCAGCACACGGGAAGCTGAGGCCAGCCTGAGCTCCATAGTAAGTTGTAAGCTGCCTTCAACAATATAGCATCATACTGTCTCTAATACCAAACATAAATAATTAAGTAAATAAAAGTTAAATTTTCAGCTCTTTAGTTGCACTAGCTGCATTTTAAGTGCTCAAGAGCCACATGTGACTAACAGCCACCATATTGAATAGCATGGATATAGAACACTTCTGTCCCTACAGAAAGGTCTATGACGTTGTGCTAGTCTAGAGAAAGCTCTAAAATCAGAAAGCCTAAGCTCCAGGATAGCCTTGGGGCCTGAGGCGTTGAAGTAGATCCCCTTCTCCAATTACCATGCCCCACTGTGGTCTCTTCCACTTCCATGGTCTCTTCTCCCCTGGCCTCTATCAAAAGACTCCCAGCTGCTGTTCACCATGGGGCACCCATCCCTCCCCACCTCCACAGCAAGAGCATTTAGTTACTCCATGACTTTACACCAGTGCAGGTAATGTTCATGCTCTATGCACATTTCTGTGTAAAACAGGAACCTTTCCCAGCAGAGCAGCCCCAAACCTTGGGATTGTATATAGTTTTTTAGGGGGGTATATGCATTTGCACATAGGAGACCATTGGCCCAACTGCGTATGTATAGACACAGACACACAAACAGATTCAAAGCCTGGTTCCAGGAGCTATTGTTGTTAGGGGCCATCGAGTTGGATCTGACTCATAGTGACCCTATGTACAACAGAATGAAACACTATCAGACACTAAGCCATGATATGTTAGTGCTTCTCTGCTACTCATAGGGTTTTCAATGGCTGATTGTCTCAGGAGTGGATTGCCAGGTCCTTCTCCCTAGCCTGCAACACTTGGTATTCCCAGGTGGTCTCCCATCCAAGGACTAACCAGGCCGCCCCTGCTTAGCTTCTGAGATCAGGTGGGATCGGATGCTATGGCTGCAGACCCCAGTAGCTATAGTAAGACAAAAAGGAAAACTTAATGGGGCTGCTCCCTTCAGCTCAGGCATTTACTGTGCAATGTGTTGGCAGATGGGAGCACAAACAAAGGAGCACATGCTTGACTGTGCAGACGGAGGAAAGCAGGAATCAGCAAGGAGGTCACACCTCCATTCACCAGCCCACCCATATAAAGCCTCTCCCCACAGAATTCCAAAGTCTGAGCAAGTGACTCGAGCCTGCGACCTCATGGGAATTTTCCTCCCTCCTTTTCCAACTCCTTGGTGGAGAGGAAGAAGCAATCTTTGATCCCTATCTTAAGGATGTGTTCGAGGACCCAAGCAGCCACTCCAAAGCCCACAAGGACCCCAAATGGTCCTTGTATAAATATGTTTCAATACTGCCTGGACCTGTCAGTGCCTATATGTAAGCAAATGAACTTCCCATAGGGATGTAAGTAAAATGAGGTTATACTAATCCATTCCCAAAAGATGATATATGTGAAAAAATAATGTAACTCATGGATGCCATATAAATAGAAATGAACAGGATTTCTGAGTTTTGTTTTGTATGAGGTTTTGGTTTATCTGTTTGTTTTGCTAACAACCTTTTTTCTCTGCAATATGATTTAAAGTATAAGTAATTGGGGAATAAGAAGATATTGTGGTTTTCAGTTGTACTACAATGCAAATGACTGATAGTAGAATCCTTGCAGAGAACTGTTCATGACATGACAAAGGGAAAATAGTTAGCCTCCCTGATCCCTGGAGAAGAGAGCGGAAAGGGCCACTGGTGAGGGACGGGCAGGGAAAAGAGAGGCTAAACAGATTTGCAGTCCTTCTGAGGGCCAGCCTCGGAGAGGACAGAGAAGTTCCAGTGGTTTGTTCCATGGGGTGGGGCCTGCCAATGGGTCCCTCACCTTACAAGTCATCTAGACAAGGCATCTGAGAGAGACCAGCCCACAGCCAGGGTGGCAACAGGCTTTGGAACAGGGAGGCTGGGGTAGTCCCAGCAAGGATTCAGTCTCCAGAACAAAATCCACTCTGGGCTTCTGGGCTCCTGGACTCCTGCTCCCACTGGCTACCCAGAGCTGTCTCCAGGACATTTTTTCCTTCAACACAAGGAAGATGACTCAAATTTTAATGATCCTAAGCTGGGAAATGGTTTTGTCTTGCCTTTCATTTACTGTATTTGGTGCCTAGTTGCTCCTCTGAGGACAATGTACAGAGTCCAGATTTCTTCCAAGATTTCAATTGGACCTTCCATGAGGGATTTGGAAAACAACAAAATGATCGAAACAAGTAGATGATGAATACTTTAAAGATGGCCTTCATGGGCCTGCGGGTCCCTGCACAGCAGTTTACAGAGAGGCAGCAAGAGGAGGGCTTTGCAGCATCTCCGCGTGAGCTTCACCCTGGAGACCCCTCTGCACCTCCTGAGTGCTGCCCACATTCCAGTCAACTCCCGACTGAAGGAGAGGAAAAGCACCCTCAGGAAACTTGCTGGATCTCCAGTGCAGTTCACAGCCAAAGAAGGAGAAAAGTGTCACATGTTTTGTTGCTGCAGCCAGACCAAGGACCCACCAATAGGGTGATTGGAACACTGCCTCTCCCTGACCCCCCCCCCCACCCCAGGGCTGCCAGGCACCCCTGCTGGGGGACCTGACTACAAGATTTCTGCAAAGACTCCTGGGAAAACACTGGGGTGGAGGCATTTGCTATGGTGGGTTTGGAGAGGGAAGATGTGCCCTGCTGCTTCCTGGCTGAGTCAGGGCAAGGCCCTCAGCCCCTTCAGCCCTGGTCAGCTCTGCTTGCCAGGGCTGACCTGGCAGTCACCTGCTTTACCTGTGTCACCTGCTTGTTTGGAGTGCCGCAAAAGCAACGATGGGGCCAGCGCCCTCCCAGTGAGCCTTTTACAGAAGGGGAGGTTTGGTGGGAGGCCAGTCCTCCTTCCTCTATCAGCCCAGTGACCTCAGGCCAATAACGTCCTGTGCTTCTGGTTTCATCCGTGGGCCTCACAGTTCGAGTATCGGTGACATACGCCATCTATGCAGAGCACATCTATGTAGCACACTCGGGTCCCAGAGGGTTGTGGTGCCCTTCCCCAGGTGCTTGCTCTCCACACGCAGCAGAGTTCCCCTAGGTGGAGGACAGGAGGCAGGCAGCGCCCTGTGTCTTCAAGCTAAGGTACCCAGTGCACAGGGCTGCCTCCCACTGAGAACCAGGCTCAGCAGTTTCTGGCTCCTAGAAAATGACCTTCCAACCCCCTTCCTCATTCCACTGTAACACCAGCCACAGATTTACCCCCAACTCGGCTTGCCTTTAGAAGCAAGGATTCAAACCTAAGAAAAAAGGTCCAGGTTCAGGTGTGGGTTCAACATGTTAAAATTTAGAGGGTTTAGGTTTGGGTTTAAATCCTATGTGTAGAAAGCAGAGCTTCAAAACAAACCTAAACCCAAAGCCTGAACACGTCCCAGTTCACGCATTTAAAAAGCATTTTCTGAACCCAGTGAAACCTGAACGTGAACCC
>VMDO01026664.1:8979-26477 GCA_007922755.1 Pedetes capensis | reverse complement strand
TGCAGGCAGATCTAGTATAAGCTCTTCTCATTGACATCTTCCCTAATGATCCATTCCCCTTCTCTCCACTGCCACTATGCTAGTCCACATTGCTACCTACAGAGTTGACCTCATCTTGTGCCCCCTGCCTATTCATTCCTCTTTCCTAAACAACCCTGACCTGTTTTTAGTCTCTTCAGTTCAGCAACCTCCCTCACAACGCAGGACCATTGTACATGCTTTATCTCTGCCTGGAATGCTCTCCCTCCTCCTTTGCTTAGTGATTTCTTTACACATTTAATCATTACTTCCTCAGGGAAACCTGTTCTGACCTTTCTGACCTGGTTAAATTCCCCTATTATATGCTTTTATATAGCACTTTAATTTTTCTTACATGTACTTTTCATAAAGTACAAGGTTACAGTTTACATGTGTTATTATTTTAATAATGTCTGTCTTCACCACCGTACCATAAGTTCCATCAGGGTAGGGATCCTATACATTTTATTTTACTGTTTCCTCAATACCCAACCAAGTGTTTTGCCTTTAGTGAAATAGATAGTAATAGCCTGGCATGGTGGCACATGCATATAATCCTAGTGACTCAGGAGGCAGAGGTGGGGGGGTTACAAGTTGAAGGCCAGAAGCAGATTGTGAAATTTAATAAGACTCTGTCTCAAGATAAAAATTTAAAAGGGGGTCGCGGGATATAGCTCAGTGGTAGAGCACTTATCAAGTATTGTGAGGCCCTGGATTTAGCCTCCTGGTACCACAAAGCATAATATTTTAATAAATGAATGCATAAATATCCAGAAGTTCACACATCTAGAAGTCAAACTTCCTGAGTCTTAGTGCAGACGTCTTCATGGTATGATGCTGCTTCTGTTTATATCAACAACACAGGATTGGGACATTTAGCATATTCTATTTCTTCACTACAAACTAATCCTTTAACTTCTGTCAGCTGCTGCATATGTGCATGACTTTTTTCGCCAAAGGGAATGTATGACTGCATCAGCAACTCAGTCCCACTACTAGAACAATAAATCACATGCTTTAAAGAAGGCAAATACAGAGTGCTGCTGTTTTCATCAAAGAAGCATATATGTGAATTCCTAAGAAAGTACATTTGAGCATTAATCATAAAAGGAAAACATGTAATGCTGTTACACGCATACTTAAGTTCCTTTTGAAAAAAAATATTCCCAACACTTTCAATTTGCTGACCTGGATTTAAGAATTTCATTTTTCTTTAAAATACTGCCTCTTTTTATGGAAACATCACAAACATCCTTTCACAGACTAAGCTGTTACTTATTTTGATGGAAAAAAACATATAGAACACTATCACTCCTTGAAAAAATATGCTGAAATATGTACATTTTTATACTTTCAATGCTAAGTGAATTAATACAGAAAATCTATAAAATGCTTTTCTGGGAAAGCTACTTATAGAAGGCTTTTATTTTAAACTAATAAATGCACTTTTAATGGTGAAATCTGAGAATTGTGCATATTCTCTATAAAATCCAAGTTATAATCCTGAAGTACTATAATCATCTAATAGGTGCCTGATCTTTCAAATTCTTTAATCCTTCTCCATATTAACTTTCTGACCGAGCTTTGTGCAAACACTCGTAAGTCCCTGACAATATTTTCAGGACACAAAACCATAATTTCTTGAGGCTGTCCTGTGTTAGCAATTATCTTAGAGATGTAGTTGGTTCTGAGTAGTTCATAGGAAAACATGTGTCTAATACTGCATTCCTAAAAATAGATATTCCAGTTAAAAGTCCAATTTTATTTTCTGGATTTCAGGATTAGAGATCCAACAGCCTCTTACAGATAGATTCCATGTTAAGTCAGGAAGGGATTTACTGATTCCATTACAGCTAAAGGGCCAACAACCTAAAAAACCCATACTTTTGTCCTCCTAGAATAATATAATTGTAATTTCAAGTGAAATTAAAACTCACATTTCATTCATCATGTAATCACTACATCACTGGAACCCCCATCATAGCAGGAAATATATCTATACTCATTGAATAAACAATTTCAAAGGTATGTCAGGCCAATCAATCCCTTCATCGTAGACCTTTGCACTGCACTGGACATTATGGAGGGTATATAAGTCCATAATAGGTTGCTGTCCTTGTCCACTTCATCATCATAAACTTATTGACAAGATATACCTATGTGAAACATCTATCAACTAGGACCAGTATCTAGCACCAAATAGTACAAAAGAGAGCATGGAGAACCTATACTACAAGATAAGCTTTCAAAGAAAGGGTGTGATTTCAGTAGTAATTTTTTGCAGTGCTGGGGGGAGTTTGAACTCAGGGCCTCACACATGCTATGTAAATGCTCTACCACAGAGCTGCACACCCAGCCCCTTTTTCATTTTTTTGTTTTGAGACAGGGTCTCTCTAAATTGTGCAAGCTGCCTCTGACCTGGAACCTGCGATCCTTCTTCCTCAGCCTCCTGAGTTGCTAGGATTATAGGCTTGTGCCATGTTGCCTGGTTGATTTCAGTAGTGTTTAAGGGATGGCTGTAGACACTAGTTTCATTAAATTACAACGAGGAAGGACAGGGAGAAAGAACAATATGACTGATTTATTAAGGATCTATTTTGTTCAGGGAATGTACAAGAGATTTTACGGAATGATAAGGCAAATCACGTCCAGATTATTGAAGGCCTTGAATGATAGACTAAGGAGTTTGAATTTGAGCCAATGGCAATTACATCTTTATTACAAAAGTCCTTCAAAGCACAGCTTTACTGACAGTGTCATTTGTCTATGGCCACGAGATACTGCTAATTCCAACTCTTCAAGGTGAATGAGTTGAATAATGGTGCAGAATATGGTAAATATAATAAATTAAAGGAAAAGAGCCTTTTATGTGGGGGCAACTGATTACTCAACTATAGAAATGAAATCCAAATTACAGCAAATAAATTGGATCACAGGAGGGTCTAACTCAGATTAAATAAGGGCTCTCCTAAATCTCCCTTTAAAACCAAATGTCAAGTATCAACAAAAACAGATGTATGTAGTAATTTGGTTGTTTCATTACTTTGTGTAATGAAAACTCTCAAAATAGAACATTATTCTGCAGAGACAAAAGATCTCAGTTTAATGTGCTTTTACATTATTGGTGCACTGTTGTCATGAATGCTGCCATTAACTTAGGTCAAGTGAATGATAAGAACTTGGACAGTGTATGCTGTCAAATGCCAGAGTCTCTCATTCCCTGCTGGTGTGAGGCAGTGGCTCTGGACACCAAAAGGAAACAGAGAAGAAGCCTGAAAACAAATAGGGCTATACTTTTCTCCTTCAGATCTGATTTCTCCCTTGTCCCATTTTCAACATGGATAGGAAGATTGTTCAAGTAGAACAACCTCTGACCATTTTTTAAACCACTGGAAAGCCTCTATCTCCTACACTATTGCTTTCATCTATGTAGAAGGTCAAGGCAATGATCCCTGAATTTGTTTATTAATGGTATCAGTTGTCCATGTTCATTTTCGAAGAGGCAAGTTTTCTAATTGCTTCTTATGTGATTCTGCATTATGGCCAATCATGATGTGAATGTAAAATAGTTTCATTTTAGAAAAAAAGGGGGCAAGGATTTCTAAGAGTTTTCCTTGAGGATTTTTTAGGTTGCTTCTAGTTCTTTGATGTGGCTCATTATGGTATCATTGTTATTTATTAATTCAATTTACATACTTGATGCCATGAAGAATTTCAGTCTCTTACTTCATGTAATATAGTAGGATATAAACCCTGGAACTGTCTTCAAGGATTTTGTAGTTGTATCAGAATTGACTAAGAAGATACTAAGGATTTGAGGAAAGAAGTAAGTCTAGAAACAGATAAAGATGATTGTAAGCCAGGCACCATGGCTCATGAATGTAATTCCAGCAACTTGGGAGGCTGAGGCAGGAGGATTGCAAGTTTGAGGCCAGAAGTAGCCCATGCAATTTAGGGAGACACTGTTGTACAAAAAGTCAAAATGTGGGCTGAAGGTGCAGCTCAGTGGTAGAGTGTTTGCCTAGCATGTACATAGACCTGGGCTCAATCTCCAATACTAAAAACATAGTTACCTGGAGTGTTCTGTGTGGTCATAGAAATACAAAACTGGGTCCAAATGTGAAATTCAACCATAGGATTTGAGAAAAGATAGTGGACATAAACAAATATTTACAAACAACTAATAATAGCAATAATCACGTTTACTGGGTGAATACTTAGTGTATTGGGAGACAGACCTGGCAACCCACTCCCAAAACTCAATCCGCCATTGGAAACCCTATGAACAGCAGAGAAGTACTGAAAATAGTGCTTCACCTGTTGTATGTAGGGTTGCTATGAGTCGGATACAAACTGGATGACACCTAACTAATTAATGTATGGTAGTCTCAATTGCAACTGCTTTCTATGTATTCTCAGTCTACATAGAGTTTTATGAGATAAGCCTTATAAAAACCGTTTGATTTATGGGAAAAATCAGGCATAGGAAAAATCACTTTCCTGAGGTTATGTGCCTGGTTGAGGTGTGTGGTTACATTCTGGTTGAAGTAGTTATAACTTGGATATACCTTTACTATACCTCTCCTGTAAACACAGTAATCATGGTTTTATTTTAACAATACAGTAGGATTTAGACAAACATAGATTATCTTCAAGGTAGTCTCCTTAGGGAACCAATACGTATACTTGTACAAATATTTCTGGAAATTGTTTTTAGTAATGGTATTCTAAATCAGAAACACGTTTACTCACTGTTGGAGAAATCTTTCTTTGAGGTAAAATTTAAATTTTGTCAAGACCATAAAAAACTTGAAATCAAGTTGGTCAAATAAATTGAGTTATGAAGCTAGAAAATTTCATTTGGGACTAAGAACATGATATCACATGAAGAAATAAAATGCAACTTTTCATCTGAAAGTAATTCCCTAAAATCTCAGAGTAGTGGAAGTATCTTTCAATGTAATAACTAACTTACCTAGAAGGAAACTTAACTCCATCAATTCTGGTTCTAGAATGTATGTTCATATTAAAATGTAAATGTTGTTTATATTAAAACTAACAGGCTATACATTTTAAATCACTCATTTTATGTAAGACCATTAGAGAATAATACTCCTACATATGAGATATCAAGCCATAAAGACATTTTAAGTATATGGATATTGAAAACATGGAGACCAGTATGGACTAGAATAGTTGATGGGTTTCATCGAAAGTTGTAGAGATGGACTGGGCTTGAAGAAAAAGTTAAATCCCAATCCCTATTATGTAGAGTAGAGGTATCTGATATGATTTGGTAATAAAAGTAGACTTGAAAAAGATTCTAGCTCTCCTAAAGCCCATTTTAAATCTGAGCATCAACTAAAGCAGATGTTAATGTGGGAGAGCAGAAGGAGATAAGTATAGATAGGATGATGGGTCCAGATTACAGGGGGAGGGGTCTGCTGAATGAATACCAGCTGAGGAGTTTGAACATGATCTAAAGTTAGCCTATTATCCCTTCATGGGGGATTTTGTAACTCTCAAGGATCTGTCAAGCCCCACTAATAAATGTCTTGCTCTACAAAGGCAATTTAAGAAAAGAAAAGAAAAGTAACATGGATACTTCAAATTCTCTCTCCCTGAGTAAAGGCCCTCCCACTGACCTTGCTTTAAAGACAGGGCAAGCTGACAGGAACTGAAAAGGGCCATCAGCAGTGTATAGATAAGCTTTTAGAAATGCCTTATTTTCTTTCAAACGGATGAACAGACTTTCTGGTAGAATTAAGTAAATACTGAGAATTTCTTTTACAAAGTATGAAGGTTCTGGTTATTAGAGGACTATTTTTCTACATTAACTACTTCCCTACAAAATCCTTGCCATTTCCTTAATGAACGCAAATACGTGTTTACACTACTCTACTGCTGATCTGTAAAATGTAAGGTAATAATGGATACAACTTTTGAAGTGCATTGTAAATCATATTAGTAACTTCTTGTGCTCTCCAGGTTTAATAGGCGATAGCTTATTATTCATGCTCAGTATAAACTAAGTCACTAAAATTATAAATTTACAAGTAAACTACAAAAATTATGCTTGCCTTCAAGATTATGGTTTTAGTAATTGAAAATACTATGTGATCTATAGCAAGGAAAATGTTGAAACCTGAAAGTTCACTGAAACTTATGGCTGAAAATAATAGAAATCCCTGAACACCAGAGCCATCTTTTTTATTTCCGTTGAGAAGAAAAACTAGTAAATCAACAAAGGAAGGTTAGGTTGTTTTGCAGGATTTGTATTATCAGAATTCTTTTAAAAGCATCATATTTCCCAAATGCATATCTTACAACTATGAGTGGAGATATGCTAATATATAGTGAGTTAGATTCTGTCATGAAGAGAAGATTCTTGATTTAACATCAAAATAGTTAATCTTTTTATTTTCCTGCACTGAGTGCCAAATTGTATGGAAAATTCTGAACCCTGTGTAAGTCTGATTTTTCACACAAAATGAGAAATGGTAATGCATATGCTGTACATGTTGCAACTAAATGGTTTTTCCCTGGAAAGGATTGGACAGCGATCTTCTAAAATAAAACCCTTCTCAAACTTATCCTGAGCTGCTGACTACATGGGACTGAGGTTTCTATTTCTCACTTTTGAGGCCTCCAGAGGCTTCTAATCACAAGAGACTAACTCCTTTGGAATTCAATTTACTATAGTTGAATGAGTTTTCTTTCTTTCTTTTTTTCACTTGTTTCAGTTGAAATTAGTGTCTTGATTAAATTCCAGAGAGGACTCTGCTTGTAACAAGTCTGCCAATGCCTTATCCTGTACACCAAGAACCTGTACTCCAAATGTCCCATAAATACTTGTGTAAGTTAGCTTTTAGTTTTTTTATTATTTTTTTGTCTAAATTTAATTCTTTTCGAGTTCTATTATATATTTGAATGGTCCCTTTTACTGATACACTTATGGGATGAATGAGTCTAGGTACAAAAATAGTGAATAATGTCAATCAGCTGAAACAGTCCCCCTGATGTACTTTACAAGTTAGTTAAAAACAGTGCACATATACCAGTTAATTACCTGTTATGTACTCTCATTCCACAATACCCTTTCCATGATGAGATAGGGCTTCCACTATGGTGGACTGAATCAGGCAAGATGCACTGAGAGAAATGATAAGTCTGAGGACTATTTTACGGATCTCACTTTTCTCACCTATAAAATGAGGTAATAGAGATTACATGATGACTAAGTTCTTTCCCTCCTGCTATTTCTAATATGTTATTTGATTGTGTATCCCCCAAGGCTTCATGTCCTGGGAGGCTGGTCCCCAGTGTGGTGGTGGTGATGTAAGGGGATAGGACCTTAAGAGATGTAGCTCAGTGGGAGGTCACAAAACTGGCTTCTCTCCTTCACTCTCACCTAGTGTCTAGCACTGTGATACTCTCCCTCTTGCATGTGCTCTTGCCATTGTGATGGAATCTATTATAAGGCTCTCAACAGACCAAGCCGATGTTGTTACCATGACCATGAATCACCAGAATTGTGAGCTAGATAAATCTCATTTTAAAAATAAAGGTGTGCAGCTTTAAGTATTTCACTGTAGCAATGAAAAATGAAGGACTATAACCTTCTTTAAACATCTATGATTTAACTCAATTTGAATCTGCTGCATTATTTGATTTAATAATACATACACGTCTAGAAAATTATCTTTAACAGACTTATGATAGACACTGGGGAAACAAAGATATCTTAAGAATCTGAAGGAGGCTAGAAACCTAGTTATGGAGATAAAATAAATCCTTAAAATGATACATAACAATACAGGGAAGAAGAAAAGGGAAGAAAAAAGCTGTGTGTCAAAATGAGAGGTCCAAGTGCAAAGAACAGAATCCCTCAATGCTTATTCTTGCTGCCATCAATCCACTTTGGACTACAAAGTTTTGCTGTGTTTAACCACTGTGATTTGAAGGTTGTTTGTTAGAGCAGTTAGTATTATTTACCCTGCATCCAAACATATGCAAACCTACATACATATAAGCATGCACACACATACATACATGACCAATCAGGTCAAAAGATGAGGCCCTATACCCTGTCCTAAAAGTTTGTATGATACCGGCATGATAAAATAGATAATGACTATGGAGTATAACTGCACAATTTTCTTCTTCTGCAGATTGTAAGCCCCAGGAAAGCATAGGTCATATCTTTTTGTTATTCATCATTTTACTATATGTACCTTGTTGTTGTTGTTTTTAGGTGCCATTAAATCAAGTCGGACTCACAGTGACCCTATGTACAACAGAATGAAATCCTACCTGACACTGTGCCATCCTGGCACTCCTGTCAGAGCTTCTCTGCTATTCATGGGGTTTTTAATGGCTTGCTGTTTTTTGGGAGTGGGCTGCCAGGTCCTTCTCCCAAGCCTACAGCACCCAGTATTCCCAGGGAGGCACATCTATAGGCTTATCTGTACCTAGTACCTGGAAAATAGGTATACATTTGATATTTGTTTAGTGAATAAACAGGGCTTTAGGGGCTTGGATTTAGCTCAGTTGGTAGAGTGCCATTCTGCAGCCTCTGAAGTCCTGGGTTTCATTCCCTGCACTGCAAAAATTCGAGAAGGACATGATAATTCACTCCTATGGCAATCCTGAAAACAATCAGCCATTGAAAACCCTATGAGGGTCGCTATGAGTTGGACACCACTTGACAGCACCTAAAAACAATATCCTATGGAGAAGGGACTATTATGGGAGAAGGACCTGACAACCCACTCCCCCCCAAAAAAAAAAGCAATCAGCCATTGAAAACCCTATCAATAGCAAAGAAGTACTGACAATAGTGTTTCACCTGTTGTAGTAGGGTCGCTATGAGTCGGACACCAACTTGACGGCACCTAACAACAACAACAACAAGTTCTATAATGCTTCTCAACTGGGCTCCTATAACACTTTGTCCTTGCACTCTCATTGCCCCTATCACTAGCCAAAAGCAGTAATACACTACTATAATCCCACTACTCAGGAGGCTGAGACAGAGGACCATGAGTTCAAGGACACCCTGGGCTACACAGTGAGACTCACAGTGAGAAAATTGTACCTATCACTTTATATTACCATTACTATAGAGCAAAGTGCTCCATAAGTGTCTGTTTAATCAAAATATAAATTTGTTAATTTTTAATACTGTATTGGAGAACATGTAGGGCCAACAGAGGAATCCTTGGGTTGTGTACATACAGACTCTCAATCAGATCAGTACTCTACATCGCTTTATCTCTCTCTTAGTTATCTGGGGTCACTTCTTGCTTCATCCAAAGCTTAAAAATATTTTCCTATCCCAGAGTTTCCTGAACCTTAACTTCATTCATCACAAACTTGCCTTTAACCAGTCCTAGACTGACAGCCCTGTTTCCTACTCAGAGTCCCCAAATCAAAATAGCTTCAATGTTCATTGCTGTATATTTGACATAAAAAATCAATCCCCTGACAGGTAAGTTCATTTAAAATGTTTCATATAGATATAGATGAAAATAAAGCAAAAGAAGGAAATGTGCTACCTCTCTAAGATTTGATTCCTCTCTACAATATGTTATAGAAACTGCCAGATAAAGACTCAGGAACTGGTCTCATTTTTACAAATTCAAGTGCCTTAATTCCCAACTGTCTCAAGAGATTGTTAAACGGGATTGGGAATTTTTTAGTTCTTAAATAGTCTTGAAATGAATAAATTAAAAGTAGGCAGGGAAGAAAACACTGGAAATGGGAAAACCTACTGCAAAAGTGATTCAGTGTGCAATACTAAGAATACACCATTAACATGCTAGGAGGACAGTGCCAGCAAATCTCCTAATACAGCTGTCTGGATTAGAAACAGTCACAGTGTCTGCAGAACCCAAGGCTTCTACTAGTTTTTCATGGAACAACAGAGGTAGGGAAAGGAGTTGAGGAAACTACCTGTGATGCTATGCCTAATCGTATGTTTCTAGGAATATTATTGCTGTCTGTCTTTAGGTGTGATCCAGTTGGTATACGACTTATAGTAACCCTACATAAAACAGGCGAAACAGTACTGTTACTGCTTCTCAGCTATTAATAGGGTTTTCATTGGTAGATTGATTTTTGGGAGTGGGTTGCCAGGTCCTTCTCCCAAGCCTACAGCACTGGTGTTCCCAGGTGGTCTCCCATCCAAGTAATAAAAAGGCCTGATCCTGCTTAGCTTTCGAGATCTGATGGAATTGGATGCCACAGGGGTATGGCTGCAGGCTTCTAGGAATATTAGGGATGATTTTTTGCCAAGTGTTAGCATAAAAAGTGAAATATGATCAACAAAATGGCCTTCTTCATTTAAAAATGTAAGAATAGAGGGCTATATTACTTTGCATTTAGAGGACATATATAATGACAAGAATTCAATTTAGAGAAAGGTTCCCAAATTTTCATTCCCCATCAATTTCCACCTGTATAGAAATAATTGTACTCTTCTCTAATTCAATAGGTTAATGGGAGAGTGCAAAGCTTTATGAATTCATCTGAAAACCTTTGATTAAAGATTTTATTTTAAATACATAAAAGGTTATCCATCTTTGTCATAAAGCCTCCAGGGGTGGGGAGAGTTTATGGGCTGATTTATTATTTTGGGAAGGTGTAACCTGATGGCTATGGGTTCCTTTTGTTTTTACCCAAAACCACAAAGGACTTTTACACTTCAGTGACTAGCTCCAAGTTAAATGGCAACTGAACTGAACAGTGTGGTCGAGTAACTTGTGTAGTCATGCATGCTGCAGGCATGGAGATAGGCTGCCTTCCACCATGCAGATTAAACAAACACCATTAAAGAATATTTTGTCACAAAACCAAAATAATAAGCTATATGAAACAACTGGAATCATGTGACTATGTCTAAACGCGTGTACACGATGAAAAGTTCTCAAACTCATCCAAGTAATCTTATGTTGATGGTACACTGTGGCATTTATGAAGGCTTTCAGATCATTAGAATAGTACACATATCCTTAGACCCTAACCATTCTACTCAGCCTGTGTAAAATAATGCTCTAAAGATGAAGAAGCATGTCAATGAAGAGATTCCCAAGATGGAATCCCTTTTGATTGCTTCCTATTATAGAGTTAAGAGAGAATTTACACCATGTACTAAACCTCAATGATAATGACTACTGAAGTACTATTTTTCATATCACACTTCAGTTTTTGTTGTAAATCAACACAGTAAGTTAAAGAAGTGACTCTCAATCTTGAGCAAGCATCAAAATTACCTGGGAAATTTGGTACAACACAGATAGCTGGGCCCCAACCCCACAGTTCCCAATTCGGTATATCTGGGCTAAAGCCTGTGGATTTATATTTTGAGGAAGTTCTTAGGTATATTGATGCTGCTGATCCATGAAACACACTTGGTGAATTGGTACGCTACAGCATGGTCATAATAAGCCTTAGCATTTAAGTTCAAATCTCATTTTAGCCAGATGGTTTTATACATTGGGAAATACTTTGTTTTGTTTTGTTTTTGGTGTTAGGTATTGAACTCAGGACCTCTCAAATTCTAGGTGAGTATTCTATCACTGAGCTACATCTGCAGTGCATATGCACAGGAAAATTCTGATGTGATCACCCTAACCAGACATGATAGTTCAACAAATGTCTGCCTGTCATTATAGAAAACATTGGATCAGAAAATAGGTATACTTCTTTGAAGTCCTATATGCTATTTTATTAAATTGATGCAAAACAAATCTGAATTACTTGTTGCAGTTTTACATGCATATAGCAAATACTGTTTTTAATTGTTAAAACTTTTTATTCTGAAAAAATTCAAACATACATAAAAATAGAGAAAATAGTGTAATAAGCATCCACATATCTATTACATATATTGAATAATTATGTTGCTAAATTTGCTTCACTTATTATTTTGGCTTGTGCATTTTAAAGTAACTCCCAGATATATTTATACCCTAATACTACTATTCCTTCTACTTCTACTACTGCTATATTTCTTCTTCTTCTTCTCCTCCCCCTTCTCTTCCCCCTCCTCTGTTCTTTTCCTCTTTGTGGTTCTTTGGACTTGAACTCAGAGTCTCACACATACTTTACAAGTGTTCTACCACAGGGCTGCACTTTCAGCTTATTTTTTAAGATTTATTTTGAGACAGAATCTTGCTAAATTATACAGGATGCCTCTGGTCTTAGACTAACAATCCTTCTGCCTCCACCTCCAAAGTCGTTGGGACTACAAGTGTGTGCCACAGCACTCAGCCTCCCACATACTACTATATATTAAAGAGTATGGCTGGGATTTGGCTCAGTTGGTAGGGTGCTGTGCTGCAATCTCTGAGGTCCAGAGTTCAACTCCCAGCACCTCAAAAATGGGAGAAGGACCTGGCAATCCACTCCCAAGACAATCCCGAAACAGTCAGCCATTGAAAACCCTATTCGGGTCGCTATGAGTCAGATACCGACTCGACAGCACCTAACAACAACAACAATTAAAGAGTATAATATTTAATATTATATTTTTACTTTTAAAACATTTAATTTCCATTATTTTCTCAATACCCACTAAATTATTAAGGCGAGTGACCTTACTTTTTTTTTTTTTTTTTTTTTTTTTTTGGTATAGGTGGTTGAATCCAGGGCCTTCCACATACTTTTGCAAGCACTTTGTCACTGAGCAGCACCTCTAGCCCATTTTTTACTTTTCATTTTGGGACAGGTTATGACTAATTTATGCATGCTGCCTCTAGCCTCAAACCTGTGATCCTCCTGTGTATGCCTCCCAAGTTACTGGGATCACTGGCCTGCATCACAGTGCCTGGCTCTTGACCTTACATTTTTTAAGAGAAGGAAATTGAAGAATCAAACACAGTATTCAAAACACTGGCTCAAATTTGTAAAACAAGTTACTGACAGAAGAGAAACCATGACTCATTAATTCACTCATTTACTGATTTATTTACCTAGCAAATATGTGCCTATTCTGTGTCAGACACTGTGCTAGGAACTAGAATATGGAATGAAAAGTTTTCTTCCTCTTAGCTCTATGCTATTGCCAGAGTATTTACTTGTTGTTGTTGTTGTTAGGTGCTGTCGAGCCGGTATCCGGAATCATAGTGACCCTCCTAGGGTTTTCAATAGCTGACTGTTTCGGGATTGCCTTGGGAGTGGATTGCCAGGCCCTTCTCCCATTTTTGCGGTGCTGGGAATTGAACTCGGGACCTCAGAGACTGCAGTGCAGCGCTCTACCCACTGAGCTAAATCCCAACCCCCCCATGTATTTACTAGCTCCTCAAAATTCAGTGTAACAGAAAACTGATGGAAATTAGAATAGACCAACATTAGTCATAGTACGTCCAAATAATACTTGTTCCTTGTGTTGCTATCGGTACACAGATTCCCCCACATTCCCACAAATCAGTTTGTGAAACTCTGGGTTAAACAAACAAGCCTCTTATCAAAGAAATTTTAGAGACTCTAAAAACGTACATGCATTGGAAATTTCCAGGACAACCTAAAGTAATTACGTAGAATTTCTCTAATATATGCAACTATGGATATGGTGATTGTTGTTTTTGTTGTTGCTGCTGCTGCTGTATGTGTATGTGTTGGATATATTGTTTAAGGAACATTTCTACAAAATACATTTTGATAAAAGCTCCTCTAGAAGAATGTAGGGTTTACTTTCTATGTCCAAGTAAACTTGTCAGGAAAAATAGTGCAATATTCCATGATAGAAACTAAGAATAGATTCCTGCCCCCTTTCAAATGTTAAATGAAAACTACTCAATTAGAAGTGAATAATCTCATTTCAACTTTAATATACTAAAAGTAGACACTCAAGTTAAATATATTTATCACTATTGTTTAGTATAAAGTATTATATAACTGTAATAATTTAATTATATCAGAAACATAGCCAGTTCTGTAGGTTATAAAACATAATTAAAATATTTTCATTAATATATCTGCAAAATTTTTCCTTATATTTATTTGAAGGTGATTTTAGGTATTTGCAGAAGAGTATACATTCAAAATACCTACTTTATATCAAGAAAGAACTATACTTAATGTGAACTGTGGTTTGTTATCTCAAAAATCAGTTCAAATGAAGGTTAAAGGAAGGAAAATTGAAAACACTAATACAACACAAGACAAGGAATGTGTGTATATGAGATGAAACCAATTCAAAGGTATTAGCTGAGATTATTTAGTACCTTGTTGGCTAACCCCCTATATGTCTATAAGTTGGCATACTGTAGGGGCTTACATGTTGCTGTGATGCTGAAAGTTATGCTCCTGGTGATATAGATGCCAGCAGGGTCATCCATGGTACACAGATTTCAGCTGAGTTTCCAGACTAAGGCAGACTAGGGAGTAGGACCTGGCAGCCCACTCACAAAACAATTAGCCTTTGAAAATCCTATGAGTAGTAGAGAAACACTGTGAGATACTGTGGCAGTAAATGAGCCTTCCAGGTTGGAAGGCACCCAAAAGACAACTGGGGAAGAGTTGCCTCCTCAAAGTAAGTCTACTTTAATGATGGAAATGCTGTAAAGCCCATGGGACCCCTATTTGCTGATGTGTCATGGCTGAAAATGAGGAGGAACAACTATAAATATCAGTTAATAATTGGAACATGGAATGTGTGTACTTTGAACCTAGGAAAATTATAAATCATCAAAGAGGGAAATGGAGTGCATAAACATTGACATTCTAGGCATCACAGAGGTAAAATGGACTGACATGGGCCATTTTGAGTAAGATAATCATATGCTAGGAATGACGAACTAATGAGAAACGGGGTTGCATTCATTATCAAGAAGACATTTCAAGATCTGTCCAGAAGTACAATGCTGACAGTGATACATAATATCCATACACCTACAAGAAAGGCCAGTTAATATGAGTATTATTTAAATTTACTCACCCACCACTAAGGCCACAAATGAAGATAGGGAAGATTTTTAAGAACTTCTGCAATCTGAAATAGATTAAATATGCAATTAGGATATACTGATAATTACTGGTGATTAACATGCAAAAGTTGGAAACAAAGTAGAAGGCTCAGTAGTTGGAAAATAGGGCCTTGGTGACAGAAATGATGCTTGAGATCACAGGATAGAATTTTGTCAAACTAATGACCTTTTCATTGCAAATACAATTTTTCATCAGAAAAAACGATGACTCTACACATGGAATTCACCAGATAGAATATACAGGAAACAAACTGACTACATTTGTGGAAAGTGAAGATAGAAAAGGTCAATATCAAATGTCAGAACAAGACCAGGAGCCGATAGTGGATCAGACCATCAATTGCTCATATGCAGATTCAAACTGAAACTGAAGAAAATTAGAACAAGTGTATGAGGGTCAAGGAATGACCTTGAAATATTCCACCCGAGTTCAGAGATCACCTGAAACAGGCTTAATGCGTTAGACACTAATGATAGAGCATGAGATGAGTGTGGCATAACATTAAAGACATCATTTATGAAGAAATCAAAAGGTTATTTAACGGCCAGGAAAAGAGAAAAGACCAAATTGCATGTCAAAAGAGACTCTAAAACTTGTCCTTGAATGCCAGCAACTAATGTAAAAAGGAAGACATTGAAATAAAGTTATGGATCTAAAAAGAAGATTTCAAAAGGCAGCTCGAGAAGACAAAATCAAATGTTATAATAGCATGTGCAAAGAGCTGCAGATAAAAAACCAAAAGAGAAGAATATGCACTGTTTTTCTCAAGCTAAAGGAATTGAAGAAAAAAATTAGTTCTTGAGTAGCAGTAGTGAAGGATTCTACAGGGAAAATATTAAATAGTGCAACAAACATCAAAAGAATTTGGAAGGAATACATAGAGTCATTATATCAGAAAGAATTGTTGGATGACCAATCATTTTAAGAGGTTGCATATGATCAGTAACCAATGGTACTGAAGGATGAAGTGGAAGCAGCCTTGAAGGAATAGGCCAAACACAAGGCTCCAGGAATCAATGGAATAACAATAGAGATGTTTCAACAAACAGGTGCAGCACTGGAGGTGGTACCTTGTTTATGCCAAGAGATTTGGAAAACAGCTACCTGGCCAAGTGACTGGAAGAGATCCATATTTATGCCTATTTCCAAGAAAGGGGATCTATCAAATAATATCATTAATACTGAGTGCAAGCAAACTTTTGCTGAAGAACATTCAAAAGCAACTGTAGCAGTATGTAGACCGGGAACTGCCAGAAAATCACGCTGGATTCAGAAGAGGCACGGAACCAGGAAATCATTGTTGATATGAGATGAATATTAATCAGAAGCAAAGAATACCAGAAAGATGTTTATCTTCGTTTTATTGACTATGGAAAGGAATTTGACTGTGTGAATCATAACAAGTTATGGATAACACTTCAAAGTATTGGAATACCACAGCATTTAATTGTACTCAAGAGGAATCTATAGATGGACCAGGAGGCAGTCATTTGTGCAGAACAAGGAAAGCCTGCCTGGTTTAAAGTGAAGAAACGTATACATCAGGGCTGTAATCTTTCACCATCTCTTCAAGTACTATGCTGAGCAAATAATCAGAGAAGCTGGACTTTATGAAGAAGAATGCAGCATAAAGATTGGAGGAAGACTCATTAACAACCTGCATCATGCAGATGACATGACTCGGCTTGCTGATTGCAGAGGATTTGAAACATCTATTGATGAAGATCAAAGGACATAGCCTGAAGTATGGATTGTGCCTCAACATCAACAAAACAAAAATCCCTACTACTAGGTCACTATGGAACTTCATGACAAATGGATAAGAGACTGAGGTTGTCCAAGATTTTGCTTTGCTTGTTTCTCCAATCAACACTCATGCAAGCAGAAGTCAAGAAATCAATAGATGCATTGCATTGGGAAAAGCTGTTACAAAAGACCTCTTTAAATTATTGAAAAGTAAAGATGTCACATTGAAGAAAAGGTGTGCCTGAATTATCCCATGGTATTTTAAGTTGAAACTTATGGTTGTGAAAGCTGGGCTTGGAGTAAAGGAGAGAGGAGAAGAATTGATGCTTTTGAATTATAGTGCTGGACACAAATATTGAATATACCATGAACTGCCAAATGAACCAACAGAACTGCACTAGGAATACAACCAGAGAGCTCATTGGAAGAAAGGATGGCTAGATTGTGTTTGATATTTTTTGGGCATGTGGTCAGGAGGGAGGAATCCCTGGAACAGGACATCATGTTTGAGAGAGTGGCAGGTCCATGAAATAAGGAAAATCCTCAACTAGATGGACTGACACAGTATCAACAACAGTGTGCTTAAACATAAATAGATCATGTGCATGGCACATAATCAGGGAGTGTTTTGTTCTGTTCATAACATCTCTATGAGTGGGCCTGGGCTCGATGGCACCTAACAACAACAAAGTTGGCTAACATGACATTTTAGCTTTCTCTCTCTCTCTCTCTCTCTCTCTCTC
>VMDO01026663.1:0-26379 GCA_007922755.1 Pedetes capensis | reverse complement strand
TCTTACATATTTCGGACATGTAGTCAGGAGAGAACAATCCCTGGAGAAGGACATCATGTTTGGAAGAGTGGCAGGTCAACGGAAAAGAGGAAAACCCTCCACCAGATGGATTAACACAGTGTCTGCAACAATGGGCTTAAACATAATTAAGATGGTTTGCCTGGCACAGAATCGGCAAGTGTTTCGATCTGCTGTACATAGGGTCGCTATGAGTCGGACTCGATTTGACGGCACCTAACAACAACAACATGTTTTATGACACTTATTGCGAGTTTTAATGGATTGTTGTTGTTGTTAAGTGCCATCGAGTCAACGTCCACTCATAGTGACCCCACGTACAACAGGCAAAACATGTTGCAAAACTATTGTCAGTGCTTCTCTGCTATTCATAGGGTTTTCAATGGCTGATGGTTTCTTGGGAGTGGATTGCTGGGTCCTTCTCCCAAGCCTGCAGCACCTGGTATTCCCAGGTGGTCTCCCATCCAAGTACTAGCCAGGTCTGACTCTGCTTATCTTCAGAAATCTGATGGAATTGGAAGGCACAGGGCTTTGGCTACAGGTTTTAATGTGTAGTAGACATTATAATATCTATGTGAACATTTGTATAATATGTGAATATACACATTGAGTTTACACAATATACTGTAATATTAATACTGTAGGTATTATACACTATCATGTTCAATAATTTTTAAATAGTATTATTCTTATTAAACAAATAAGAAAAATAAGATAGACTTGCTAAATAACAGAGCAGGATATTGCACAGATGGGGATCAGGTGGCTGTCAGACAGTCTGACTCCAGAATTAATAGGCCTAATTACTCGGTTATTTCTAAAGACTGGCCCACACTTTTGAGTACATATTTACAGGGTTTTTATCTTGAGTCACATAAATATTTTACCTATTTAAAATTGCTGTATACAGAAAACAAAATTTGAATGTAACTGGAAAAATACTGTATATTCTCAAATTTAATCAGCTCCCTTCAACAGCTTTAGAGGGCTATAAAATCAGATGCGTATTAGAATCGCAGTCAGATTGGACTCATGCAAGAGAGTTTAGCTCAGAGCTCTCTCCACCTCAAATTTAACCTATATGTGATTCTAATCCACATATGTTTTTGTAGCCCTCTAACACTGTTGATCCCCACATATCTGTCAGTTTGCCATACTGTGGGGGCTTGTGTGTTGCTATGAGGGTGAAAGCTATGCCTATGCCAACAGATTTGGAAAACAGCTACCTGGCCAACTGACTGGAAGAGATTCATATTTGTGCCTATTCCCAAAAAGGGGATCCAACTGAATGTGGAAACTATCAAACAATACCATTAATATAACACACAAGCAAAATTATTCTAAAGATCATGCAAAAGCTACTTCAGCAGTATATAGACAGGGAACTACCCGAAAATCAAGCCAGATTCAGAAGAGGGCAAGGAAACAGGGATCTCATTGCTGATATCAGATGGATATTAGCTGAAAGCAAAGAATATCAGAAAGATGTCAATCTATATTTTATTGACTATGCAAAGGCATTTGACTGTGTGGATCATAACAAATTATGGATAATGCTGTGAAGAATGGGAATACCAGAGACCTAATTGTACTCATGAAGAATCTGTACATGAACAAGGAGGCAGTTGTTTGAATAGAACAAGGAAACACTGCCTGGTTTAAAGTTGAGAAAGGTGTGTGTCAGGGCTGTATCCTTTCATCATATCTCTTCAATTTATATGCTGAGCAAATAATTCGAGAAGTTGGACTTTATGAAGAAGAAAGTGGCATCCAGACTGGAGGAAGACTCATTATCAACCTGCGTTCTGCAGATGACACAACTCTGCTTGCTGAAGGTGAAGAGGATTTGAAACATTTCTTGATGAAGATCAATGAACATAGCCTTCAGTATGGATTGTGCCTCAACAACAAAACAAAAATCCTTACAACTTGGTCAACATGCAACTTCACAATAAATGGAGAAAAGATTGGGGTCATCCATGATTTTGCTTTACTTGGTTCTACAATCAACACCTGTGGAAGCAGCAGTTAAGAAATCAAAAGATGCATTACACTGGGAAAAGCTGTGGCAAAAGATCTCTTTAACGTGGTGAAAAGTAAAGATGTCACACTGAAGGTGCACCTGACTCATGCCTTGGTGTTTTCAGTTGCATAATATGGTTGTGAAAGCTGGACATTGAGCAAGGGAGACAGGAGAAGAATTCATGCTTTTGAATTATGGTGCTAGAGATGATTATTGAATATACCAAGGACTGCCAAAAGAATCAACAGATCTGACCTAGAAGAAGGGCAACCAGATTGCTCCTTGAAAGCAAGGATGGCTAGACTGCATCTTATGACGTATTTTCAACATGTAGTCAGAAGGGAGCAATCCCTGGAGAAGAACATCATGTTTGGGACAGTGGCAGGCCAATGAAGAAAAGGAAAACTCTCCAGAAGATGGATTGACAGGGTGTCTGCAACAATGGGTTTAAACATACGTAAGATTGAGTGCCTGGCACAGAATCAGGGAGTGTTTCGATCTGCTATACATAGTGTTGCTATGAGTTGGACTCAACTGGACGGCACCTAACAACAACAACAACACTGTTGAAAGGTAGGGATTACATTCAAGAATACATGATATAGAAGTATATATTAAATTATATGATAACTACAAGGGGGAAGAACCCAGCAACCTACTCCTCAAAAATAATCAGCTTTTGAAAACCCTATGAATACCAGAGAAGCACTGACAATACCGTTTCACCTCTTGTACATAGGGTCACTATGAATCAGATACTGACTCATAGGCACCTAACACGAACAACAAGGAGGAAAGAGCTGCAGTTTAGCTCAGTTGATAGCATGCTGCTCTGTGCTTTCTGAGGCCCTAGGTTCAATCCTCAGTACTACAAAAGTAGGAGAAGGACCTGGCAGCTCATGCCCAGAACAATCCCCAAACAATCAGCCATTGAAAACACCATAAGGGTCTCTATGAGTCAGATGTGACTGGAGGGACACCTAACAACAACAAGAAGAAGAAGTAGCCAAGAGAGATTTCTAGTAATCTAGAAAATATCATACCTATAAGTAGATAGTGGGCTACCCACCAGAGGACAGAAGAACAGTCACGTGAAATTCCACTGTCTTCAGTGGTCTTATTATCAGTAGAATTATTGGTATCTTTATTTTGAAATTATGGAAGATGAAGCAAATAGGTCATCACTCGAATGTTATCAGTAAAAGAGAGAAGAGCTCCAAGTATAACACCGAAGAATCATGTCAGCTTCTCTCAATGGTAAATTTTAATTGCAATCATCATAGAGTTCAGGGCTTTTAAAATCGTATATTTCTACCTACAGAAAAAAGCCAAGAAGCTCTGCCCCTGCAGCAGCCAGGAGCTCTCTACAAGTCCTTTCATTTTCTAAATGTAGTTCACCAAAATGAGCCATAGCTTCTCAGAGGAACCTGGTTCTCAGCTGGACAGGGAAAGTATGAGGTGATGCCCATAAACCTTAGTGCCTCACAGTATGAGGAAGCGCTCAAGGCGCAGCAGGGGGCTTTCTCAGGCTCAGCTGGGTGTTCAGATCCCATGGGTTATGGTAGGCCATACATGGACAAATCCGGCTGGGAGGACCTATGACAGGAATCTTAGGTGCAAGCAGAGTGGATCCTTTGCAATGCTGGTCCTAGAGCCCCCCATCAGGCAGCTCAAGAGCAAGAGGTGAGATGACCCCTAGAGGGTGCTAGAGCTGCTCTGCCTTAGAAATCGCCTTCTCTACAGGAGCCAATACCCCTCAGAACAGCTCTATAGATATAGCTCCTGTGTCCCCTGAAGATGCTGACCAAGAGCCACTGCACTCACAGTAAAGAGCTATGACCTCACGTCAGGGTCTGCTCTTCCAGTCCACAGGCAACTTACTATTGAGGGGTAAATTGCAACTACAAGCAATGTTGCTTAGTAATTTACCCTCTTTATTTGTTTCCTGGGAAACATAGCTGTGAGGTTAACTGAAGGTCAAATTCACAAGTCAAAAGAAGAATTTTGGTAACCTTTTGTCCATAGAAGTATTCAAATTCGAATGGGGTTTTTACAATAGAAAAGGAAAATCCAAATTTGCTACTATTTAATCTGAAAATTGGTAATTAAAGGGATAGACAAAGTCCTTTATCTGAAGAATACAAGTAGGGCCAGTTGCTAAGAATGGAGACTTGTTGTTGTTAGGTGCCATCGAGTCGGTATCCGACTCATAGCGAGCCTCATAGGGTTTTCAATGGCTGACTGTTTCGGGATTGCCTTGGGAGTGGATTGCCAGGTCCTTCTCCCATTTTTGCGGTGCTGGGAATTGAACTTGGGACCTCAGAGACTGCAGTGCAGCGCTCTACTGACTGAGCTAAATCCCAGCCCAAGAATGGAGACTAGTGAATGTAAACTCATTAATGATAACAGTTGGACAGTATGATTCTGGTATCCTTAGGGAAATATTTCTTTAGTGCAAGGACCATCAATGGATGCTAAAACCATGCATGGTGTATGAAGATCACCCACAGATTACTTGATATTCTCAAGTACTATCTATTACTACACAGTGCATGTCTCTGTATGTTTCCACTATAACTCAGCGTGTGAGATAGTCTCAGTTTACTTTCCCTTTATTTTCAGGGAAGAAAAGTGGCTTATATTTGGTGCTGCTGAGAGAAGAAAGTAAACGCCTTCCTTTTCCACATAACCATGCCACCTTCTTATTGAAATACTTCACACCAGGGAGCCCTCAAGAGTTTAGAAGAAGCTGCCCTATGGTTTCTGTATGAGTTGAACACTGGCTTGACGGCACCTAACAACAACATTAAACGTATACATCATGAAAGCAGACAGGACCTAAGTACTGAAAGATAAAGGACTACAGGAAAAGGTGGGGTAAGAAGGAGTAATGGGAGAAAGGAAAGGAAATATCACATATGTTGCCCTTATGGCAAAATTGAGATGTACATATATAGATTATTGTTGTTAGGTACCGACAGGTAGGTATCCGACTCATAACAACCCAGCATACAACAGGTGAAACAATATTGTTAGTGCTTCTCTGCTATTCATAGAATTTTCACTGGCTATTTGTTTTGTGGGAGTGGGTTGCTGGGTCCTTCTCCCAAGCCTGCAGCACCAGGTGTTCCCAGGCATTCTCCCATCCAAGGACTAACCATGCCTGACCCTGCTCAGCTTCCAAGATCTGATGGGATTGGAACCACAGTGGTATGGCTGTAGGCACATATATAGATAGATACACTTAAAAAAAAAAAAAAAAAGACATACAAGTGGAACAGAGACCATTGCTGGGAAGGGAGAGGATGGAAAGGGGGTCATAAGAGGGTAAGAGGGATGTGAATGTAAGCAATGTACACTGAAATGGATGTATAGAAATGTCATAATGATACCTGTTAAGTTGTACATTAAAAATTACCAATAATAAAATAAAATAAAATAAGAAAAAATAGGACTGGAAATAGATGTTTCTGAAATTTCTTTGTAGTTGTGGAGAATTTAACCACAATGAATTCATCTTGTAAAGTCATTATGAACTTCAGTTATTCCTTAGATAATATTTGTTTGGCTATCCATCTCTGCTTTATTAGTCAAAGCACCATTTCTCTGGGTTTGCTGTGTGGAAGTGATGTGCCCCTGTTAAGAAATACCCAGGGTGCCCAGTACATACCTTCTTTAGGGTTCCTTGGTAGAATTTGCTACCCAAGATCCTTGGTTTAAGGGCTCTTAAATAATATCTCATCCTAGGCAGCTGAGCTGGGACTCTTCTGGGGTTGTTAAGGGACAATGGCCTGGAATTCAGGAGGCCATCACAGAGCCCAAAGACAAAGATTTATGGTTTTACTGTAGTGCATTTATTTCTATTTTGGCACAGTAATGTTTCTTTGTATTTTATCAAAAATTCTCAGAGGGAAAAGCAAGGCCTGTGGGGAGGGATAGGTACCATGGAAATTTCAAAAGAACAAAAAATTACCATGACAACCCTTCTCCCCCAAAAGGTATAAATATACATTCACACAGAAGAATAGCAATGGATATTTATGAATTTTATTGTAAAAATATTGTTTGTCTCATGGCCAAAAATTTATAAAATAATTTTGGTGATACATGTACCTTTAGTATATGAATTCCTGTCTAAGCTAGAATAAGCCTTACTTAGCTACTTTCTATTTAAAAAAAGAGATATACCTCATCTGCTGTCTTATAATATCAATTAAAAAAAAATGTTCAGCTCAAATTCACCCAAGCAAAGTATCACCCAGTGAAAATCACTTTATACATTTTACTTTAGAAATTTTGAATCTGTATATTTATATTATAAAATAAATTTCTGCTTTACACATCAAAGTATGAAAGCACTTTCTTTAGTTCTTATTTAATCCAGTTATTTGTCATAGGCTTTAACATTACACACAATTTCAATACGTAAATTATGATTTTATATTTATGAAATCTCTATCAATGTCTGTGCCTGCAGCTGTACCACTGTGGCGTCTGATCCCATCAGATCTCAGATGCTAAACAAGGTCACGCCTGGTTAGTACTTGGATGAAAGACTTCCTGGGAATACCAGGTGCTGTAGGCTTGGGAGATGGACCTGGCAACCCATTCCCAAAAAACAATCAGCTACTGAAAACTGTGAATAGCAGAGAATCACTGACAATAGTGTTTCACCTGTTGTACCTAGGGTCAATATGAATCAGATACAGACTCAATGGTTACAGTTACAGTTACAATGGTTAGGTTACAGACCTAACAACAACAATCAATGTCTCTTTGTAATTTTTATCCTTTTATGTATTTAGCACTTTGAAACAGGTCAGTAGCAAAAGAGATCAAAGTTTAAGACAAAACTATTGACAAAATATAAATTTGAAAAAATTGCATAGTTTAATAACTTTTATGACAATAGAGGAAAGACTAGTAACATTCAATTTTATGGGATGGCTTATTACACATTTTGTATTAAAGAGAATGTTTTATAAAAGAAAATTTGATTACCATATATCCTTAAATTTAATCTGAACCTTTTCAACAGTTTTTAGAGGGCTATAAAATTAGATTTGAGTTGGTGTGTGGATTGGATTCAGAGTTGAGTGAGATCTCTCACTGGAATCCAATTCACCCACAATTCTAATCCATGTCTGATTTTGTACCCCTCTAAAACTGTTGTTGAAAGGGTATGGATTAGATTCAAGAACATAGCAATCATGGCTTAGTTTTAGGCTTTCTTATTTTCTGCCTGGGCTGGGGTTTAGCTCAGTTGATAGAGTGCCACTCTCTGAGGCTCTGGAGTTCAATCCTCAGCACTGCAAAAATCAGACTAGGACATGACAATCCACTCCTGAAGCAATCCTGAAACAATTAACCATTGACAACCCCATGAATAGCAGAGAACCACTGACATAGTGTCAGGCAGTGTTTCGTTCTATTGTACATAGGGTCTCTGTGAGCAGGACCCAATTCCATGACACCTAATGTTTTCTGCCTATTTTTCTCAATTATTTGAAGGCAGTGTTAATATTTCTAATCTATTTTTTGATTTGTCATTTTTCCTTTCACTTCTATCAGTTATTTTTTGCTTCATTTTGAAGCCTTATTATTAGCAGTTGATACACTAAGAATTTCTATATCCCTTTGATAAATGGACCTCTTTATCATTATGAAATTTGCATTCCTTTCCCCAGGCTGACATGACAAAGCATCACAAATAGAGGGCATAAAAAGGGAGAAAATTATCATCTCAGTCTCAGAAGCTAGAAATCTAAAATCAAGGTTTGGCAGGGCTGTATTCTCTCTGAAGCCTACAGACAAAATCTTCCTTGGTTCTTCTCAACTTCTGGAGTTGCTGGCAATCTTCATTCTTCCTTTACTTATAAATGCATTATTTCAAACCCTTTTCTTCATATGATATTCTCCTTGGGTCTCCTTCATTATCTTCCTTTTTAGGGGATCTGTGAGCAAATTTCCCCAAGACCCTACTCCCCATAAGATCACATTCTATGTTACTAGGGTTTAAAGGTTTACTGTGTCTTCTTCTGAGTGATACAGTTCAACTTCTCTACCCCATCTAGTCTGACCCAATGATTATCCTACAGATAAACATGGATAGATTTTCATTAAGCTTTCCACTGCCATTTTTTAATTCAACAAATACTTTTACATTTGTTCAGTTTCCCTTGTTTGATGGAAAAGTAATATACTGTAAAGATTTTTTGCACATTGCTCAGATCACTGTATCAGTCTGCAGTATTTAAGAGAGCTGGGCCAAGGGGTTACAGCAGATTGTATTGTCAAATTTTGGGGTTTTTCCCTTCTTTCAGGTGAGAAATGGTACCTTAGTATAGTTGAGGACCACCTGAATTACCATGACTTTCCTGCTCTGGTGTAAATTCCTACTTCTGCAATACTCTCTATTTCCTCTCTGGGCAGTGGGTTCTTCAGATATTGCACACTTATCCCAGTCGTTGTTGTTGTTGTTAGGTGCTGTCGAGTCAATATCCAACCCATAGTGACCCTCATAGGGTTTTCAATGGCTGACTGTTTCGGGATTGCCTTGGGAGTGGATTGCCAGGCCCTTCTCCCATTTTTGCGGTGCTGGGACTTGAACTCGGGACCTCAGAGACTGCAGTGCTCTACCAACTGAGCTAAATCCCAGCCCTATCCCAATTAGTTTCAGTAAATTTGTTTTTCCCCAAAGTTATTTATTTCATCTCAATTTACTAATTATGTAGACACAAGCAAGGCAGTCTGTGTCTGTTTGTTTTGATCATTTTTCCCCTTTTTATTTTGTCAGTTGATAACTTCTATCTTAACTTCTAACTTACTTTTAGTTTCTTTTCCTAATGGTTTTTCTATTGTACTGATTTCCCATTTTTTGTATGATTTTGTTTTGTTTTGTTTGTTTTTAAGACAGAGTCTCTGTATGTTGCTCAGGCTGGCCTAGAGCTCACTACATAAGCCAAGTTGGCCTGAAACTCATGATCCTCCGACCTCTACCTCCCAGTGCTGGCATTACAGGGGCATACCACCACATCCAGCCCTTATCTGATTTTCTAGAGGAAGTTTTTAGATTTTTTGTTAAAGCTTTTATCTCAAATTTTCTAATATTTAAATCTGCATTTTTATCTTAATTTTCTCCTTTTGGTTTTGTTAGTGCATTTTATTGTTTTTAATGTTTTTTAAGATTTTTAAATTTTGTGCTGAGTTTTTTTAAAGATTTCTACTAGATATAAAGATCTTAATTACACTGCTTAATGACACTACTTTAGCTGTGTGCCAAAAATTTATATATGAACAGATTTTATTATTATTTCCTGAAAAGTCTGCATTTGTATTTTCCACTTCACTTTTGATCCACGACATGTTTAATTGTAATTTCCACATGGTATAGTCATTTTTCTGAATGACTTCTTTGTAATTTTAGTAGTCTGTTCTATTTGCTATTAAATTGGGCTGTAAGAGCTCCTTTCTACACTGAATGCTTTGCAAAAGGCCATTAGTGATGTGGCACACTCCTGTCACCTAGAAAAATGACTCTTTCCTTCTTCAACATGGTATTCACACTGAACTGCATTACAGTCCTTTCCATTACATTATATTAGACATGCATGATGAGGATTTGTTAAGGAATTTTCAAAGCTCTCTAAAATCCAGAGTTCTATAGAATGACAATCCAAACTCCTTTCCCAGAATACATGGAGTTTTTGCTTTGCAGTTAATTCCTATATCTCATGAGCAAAGACCTTCTACTTCTATTAACTCTCTTATGAGCACATTGCATGTAGCTGTACCACTGTGGCATCCCTTCAGATCTCCGAAGCTAAGCAGGCACCATGTCGGAGAGTGTTTCATTTGTTGTACATAGGGTCATTATGAGCGTGTTCCAACTTCAATGGCACCTAACAGCAACAACATGAGGACATTGGTGTGGAGCACAGTCTTTAAGCAAATATGTACATATTTTTTATCAATGATGACTAGGAACATGGTAACATCATAAGGATCTGTGATCCTACATAATCAAGAGTAGACTAAATATTTGAACTTCTGTGATATTGTTTTGCTTTCAGATTTTTAAAAAATAGTACCTACCTTTTGTACTGAAAAAATGCAACTCCCTATATGCTGGAAATCCAAGAGCTATGTGTTATATCAACCAAGCTGAAACAAGTCATTTGATGATAGATGTAGAGACAAGTAAACATCAAAGAGATTTCAAAGAGCAGGAAATTATAGCTCAGTTATAATTATCATGATTTCAAAATCCACAAGAGAAAATCAAAACAAATTGATGCAATCTATAAATTTTAACTGGTAGAATGTCTAGAGCTGTTGTCCTTACATTTCTGCATGCCTAAGAATCACCTGGGAACTTTATACATATTCCAGGTGCTTATGCCAAGAATTTTCTCACAATAAGCCAAATTGTCTGCCTTTTACCAGTAACTGCAAGGGACTCTCCGGCAGGTCGTTCACTGACCACACTTTGAGAGCACTTTCCTCAAATACTTTACACAAGTGCTAAGGCAATTAATTTGGGTTGCATAATTTCTGAGTCTCTGAGTTCAGGTGGCATATTAGAACCTTCAATTTTCTTTTTTTTTTTTAATTGGAAATTTTTAATGTACAATCCATTAAATTTAATGGGTCTCATTCTGATATGCATTTCATTGTGACATTTCCATATATGCATTTCATTGTACATTGCTCCCACAACTTCCCCCTTAACATCTTATGACCCTCCTCCCCTCTCCCCACCCCCTGACCAATGATCTCCATTCTACTTGTATGACTTTTTATGGAAATATTTATCTATATGCTTGCATCTAGATTTTGATTTAAGTCCAAACTTTTTTCTATAGTGATCTATCTTTTTACATTCTCAGCAGTATTACATGAGTGATCTAGTCCATTTACATTATTGCCATCTTTTGGTATTATAGGTATTATTATTATTATTATTATTATTATTATTATTATTATTTCCCATACTAATAGAGTTGAACTGTTTACATTGAGATTGACCTCTCCTCCCTTCCTCCCTCCTCAATGGCCCTCCTCAATGGCCCTCCTCCCCCTCCTATTTTCTCCCATCTTCACTTCCTTTTGCTAGATCCCTCCCTCCTTTCCATTCCTTAAATTGTCCGTTCTGTACTAAGTTTAATTGAGCTTTTCATTGTGTTTTAATTTACATATCCGATTTTTTCCTTCTTTTAAGTCTGATTAAGCTCCCACATATGAGTGAGAGCATATGGTATTTCTCTTTTTGAGTTTGTGTTCATTCACTTAACATGATTTTCTCCAATGTCATCCATTTTGCTGCAAATGACATTTTCATTTTTTTAATTGCTGAGTAGTATTCCATTGTGTATATGTACCATAATTTTTTTATCCATTCTTCTGTTGATGGGCACTTTGATTGATTCCATATCCTTGCTATTGTGAAAAGTGCTTCATTGAACATGGAGATGCAGGTGTCTCTGTTGTATAATGACTCATCTCCCTTTGGGTATATTCCCAGTAGTGGTATAACTGGGTCATATGGTAGATCTATTTTTAGTTTTCTGAGGTACTTCTAGATTGATTTCCAGAGTGATTGAACCAATTTACAACTCCACCAGCAGTGTAAGAGGGTTCCCTTTTCTCCACACCCTCTCCAGCATTTGTTGTTATTTGTTTTATTGATCTTGGTCATTCTTACTGGAGTAAGGTGGAATCTCAGAGTTGTTTTGATTTGCATTTCCCTCATAGCTAGGGATATTGAACATTTTTTCATATGTTTCATGGCCTTATGAGCTTTGTCATTTGAGAACTGTCTGTTCAGCTCCTGTGCCCATTTGTGTATTGAATTATTTGTTTTCTTGAGAATTGCTTTCTTGGGTTCTTTATAAATTCTGGTAATCAGTCCTCTGTCCAATGTATAGGATGTGAAAATTTTCTCCCATTCAGTGGGGACTTCCTTGACTCTGTTGATTATTTCCTTTGATCTACAGAAGTTTTTAATTTCATGTAATCCTATTTATCTATTCTTGTTGCAATTTATTGAGCAATTGGAATCCTATTTAAGGAAATGCTTTCCTATGCCTATATGTTGGAGCGTATTTCCTATCTTTTCTTCTAGAAATTTTAAAGTTTCTGGTTTTATGTTGAGGTCTTTTATCCATTTCGAGTTAACTTTTATGTCTGTTGAAAGGAGCAGAATGAATTGTTCACTGTCCACACCCTGCACATTATTGGGCATATTAACTGGAGCATGCACTCCAATACTATCCCCTAACAAGTCTATCCTTAAAATCTAGACTTGACCTTTGGTTCTTGACCTGATGGTATATGAAAATTTCTGTGACAACATCTTCTCCAAGCTAGAAACTTTGTATTCCTCTACCATATCCCCCTAAATTATTTATACTTCTCATATCACCTGCCAGTTTCTACTTGCTGCCACATTTATAAATTTGTAATATTTAGCTTCACTGGATACACAAAACCTTTAAGGTTGTAACCATGTCCACTCAATGTCTCTTCAACTCAGTTTAGCAAAGCCTCATCATTATATACTGACTGCCCAGGACCTTTAATCCATTACCACTTTACTTTTTCATTCCCCTCTGCTAAAATGACAATTTTCTTAAAGAGGCTCAAAGTAAAGTAGTTGTCACTACTATTATCTATTTGAAAATATTGTCAGTCCTCTTAAAAACCATGATATAATATTATTTATTTCCTGTAATGAATTTTACAGTCCTTAAGGGTAAGATCTTGGTTTATTCCTTTACTGTAACTCTCATGATATCAATAGTATATGGTGAAAGTACTTGAAAATGTCTATGAATAAATGAGTTATTGATATATGAGACAAAAGAGAATGATGATAGAAAAATATCTAGAACTAGCAATGACTCAGAGATGTGAAATAAATCCAAATGCAAATACAATTTCCTTACATTTGCTAACCATTTTCTCTGTCTTGCTGTCAATTACTGCGTATGAGGTGAACACCTGCTGATTTCCACCTGGCAAATCTTCTGTAATGAGTGAAGAGACGTCTTTATATGAGTGAATACAGGATTGAAGTTTTCCTATTCAGAACTAGAGGGACTACACATAGCAAATAGATGTTGGGGTTTGTTAGTAACACAAAATCTGCCACTGAAGGGAATATGTGTATGGAAACCATGATTTCTAAAAGGTAAGTGCACTACCTACCAAGATATTCATAAGAAACATTGCCATTTGTCCTTAGAACTAATAGAAGACAATATCTCAACATATATTTTTGAAGACCTGTTGTGGGCAATAATCTGGGTATTTTATAAACATCTAATTTAACTGCCTCATAGTCTCTAAATTTCACATGTGGGAGCTAAGCTCAGGGGGGTTGAGTGACTCAGCCAGATTCACAAGGCTGATTAATGGCTGCAGAAATAGCTACAGAGAAATTTCCAAAGTAATGGTTTAGCCTGCTTTCAAATTAATCAGCAACCATTTCCTAGTGTTCATTGTAGCAATGTTGTTAAAAAGTTCTGCAAGCAGATATTAAGAAAACCTGTGAGTCTCTGAGCCCTCTGGGACCTCTGGCACACAGTTGGATTTTATGTGACAGGAAATAATACCAGTGACGTTGCTTGGTGTCAGAAGGTACTATTATTAACTAACTTGGACCCTGGATTTATCAGATCTTATTGATCTTGCTTTGTTCTTTTCTCCTCTCTCTCTCTCTCTCTCTCTCTCTCTCTCTCTCTCTCTCTTTCTCTCCTCTGTCTCTCTTCTCTCTCTCTCTCTCTCCTCTGTCTCCCTCTCTCTCTCTCTTTTTTTTTTTTTGCACTAATGAGCTTTGAGCTTTTGTCCCATTCACTGACTCTAAAAAAAATGCATAGCTTTGAGGATTGGCCTAGCAACATGAGCTAGTTTTCTCTCCAGACCCTATTCTTCTGTGACTTATTTTCCTTCAAATCTCATCCAGAATGTGCTTATTGACTTTTATACCAAGCCAGTCTGTGTCAGGCCTTCGTACTATAACTAAGAATAAAATAGCATTCCTGTGTCAATGAAGGGGAGGTAAGAACAAAGTACTTTACCAATCTTTACCTTATAATTTTAGAAAAATCTAAACATTGACAGAGGGCTGGGTTTTAACTTAATTGGTAGAGTGCTACTCTGCCCTATCTGAGGCCCAGGGTTTGATCCCCAACACCATAAAACCAGGAGAAGGACCTGGTAACCCATTCCTGAAACAACCCTGAAATAATCAGCCATTGAAAGCCCTATGAATAGCAAAAAACCTCTGATATAGTGCCAGTCAGGGTACAGTGTCTAGCAGTGTTTCATTCTGTTGTACATAGGGTTGCTATGAATCAGACCTGACTAGACAGCACCTAACAACACCAAACATTGACATGAGCAAACTACAATGTAATATTGAAGAAGAAGGTATGAACATTTCTAGGAAAAATTTGGAATGGCTTTTCAGAGTTTACATTCAAACTGAGTCTGGAAGCTTTGATAGTGGTTTCCATCCTGTGCAATCTGAAAAGATATTTAGGATGAAGATCAAATTGATTGTTAATATGTAAATTACTCCTTTCAAAGATTGAAATAGCGGGATTTCAGGCTAGAGAGGAAGTCAGGAACAAAGTGAAGGGCGTTGGCTACCATGACAAGTGAGTGTCCCATCAGCTAAAATCACCAAGGGCCACCTGAGGATTAGATTTGAGTATTGTGCAATAATAAAAATAGCCTTTGTTAGTCACTTCCTATGCAAGACAAAGAGATCTAAAACCGGTGTCACTAGTTTGAATGTTAAAACCATTGACCAGATATTAACGATGAAATGATTTCATTCAGGGCAAGATCACTAGGAGTTTATCTAAATATTTTTGATTCATAGAAAATTTACTTCATATTTCACTGTTGTGTTGTTAGGTACCATGGAGTTGGGTCTGACTCATAGCAACCCTATGTCCAACTGACAAAACACTCCCCAACACTGCACCATGCCTGGTACTATGTCAGTGCTTCTCTGCTATTCATAGGGTTTTCAGTGGTGGATTTTTTGGGGGAGTGGGCTGCTGGGTCCTTCTCCCAATGTATTTCTTTAGGCTGCCTGATTTGTTTAGTTTCTGAAAAGTATTAGCTATGAAAATCTGAGCAAAACAATTATTTCTTTAGTTTTCTCACTGGTTATGCACAAATTAAAATAGCACTAACCTGACAAAGCCTGCAGCCATAGCTCTGTGGCATCCAATCCTGTCAGATCTCGGAAGCTAAGCAGGATTAGGCCTGGTTAGCCCTCAGATAGGAGACCTCCTGGGAACACCAGGTGCTGTAGGCTTGGGAGAAGGACCTGGCAACCCACTCCCAAAACACAATCAGCCATTGAAAACCCTATGAATAGCAGAGAAGCACTGACAATAGTGTTTCCCCTGTTGTATGTAGGGTTGCTATGAGTTGGATACTGACTTGAAGGCACTTAAGAACAAAAACAACCTGACAAAGTTATTGGGAGGATCAGGTTAGGTAAAAACCCTCATTTATCACTTCATGTGGTTCCTGACACAGTATACAGAGGTTACCAGATGTCACTTAATGATATTATTAGTATATCATCTTCTCTGTTTTCATAAGAACTATCATAACTTTGAAATTTTCTATTAAAAGGTACACATTAATTTTGCATAGGAAGTGATACATTTCCTTCAGTAATTCTACTTCTTTCCAAATCAGAAACAACCATACAAATGTATAATCATATATCAAATGAGTGAAAACATAATTAGATTTGATTAATGTGTTTTTGCTTAGTTGTATAAGTGCAGCATATTTTTCTTGACTTGTGTAAAAATTTAACAGTTAGTAAGTCATTTAAATTCCCTGACATGGTGAGAAATGACTAAGCCATCAGTGACTCATCCACTTCTCCTAGTGAAATCCCCATGAAAAAATAAATACTGTATATCAATTGTATCATTAAGATTTTTTTCTGTTCTTAGAAATAATTTATAATTAATCATAAATTGCAAGTGATTTATCATAATGGCTGGGAATCAGTGGTATTTAAATGAGTTTGTGATTAAATGAGTTCCTACTAGCTCAACCATTTAATTTATTTATATCCTGATTCTTTCCATCTCAGCCATTGAAAACCCTACAAGGGTCGCTATGAGTCGGATAACGACTCGATGGCACCTAACAACAACAACAACATATCAGAGAAGCTTTAACAAGGAACATGTATATCTGAAGTCTAAAATGGTAATTGACATAGAAATAAAAATCCAAGAAAAAAAAAAGCATAAAACTACAAAGGTAATTGATACATGCATGAAAGATTATCAAATTAGTTTCATGGCAGTAAAAACAAAACTAAACCAAAGTAATATAAAACAAAAATGAGTCACTACCTCTCTTTATTCGAGGACTTAAACATCATAAAGAGCCCAACTTTTAAAAAAAGGAATTCAAAAATCATTTTCTTTATGAATATAACCACTTCTTATGAGTGTTTCTAAGATTTTGAAATTGAATCATAGAACACGCCCCCCTAAAATGTACATGACCCTGTGACCCTAATCTTAGAAAAGTATGTGGGACTTTCTCTTCATCACTGAGTCGTTTCCACCATCTACAAGTGTCCTTCATATTTCTGGTCTTACAAACAAAACAAGGCAAAAAAAGAAAAAAAAAAAAAAGAAAGAAAGAAAGAAAGAAAAAAGAAGAGAAAAGAAAACAAGGAATATGAAACACTCACCACAATAAATCCCTTCCCCACTGCCCACTCCTATCTCCATCCTCTGTTTTACCCTCAGCCTTGTCTCTAGCCCTTTCTACCAGGTTCTCCTCTCTCCTCCCAGTTCTCTCCCCTGAAGCTGCCCTGATATACGTCACTGTGCTCTGCTAAGCTGCTTGGAACATCTTCTTCCTAACTCAGCCTCTCAACTGAATTCAATATGGTGGCTAATTCTTTTGCTACCATAAGCTTCTTATTTCTTGCTATCCTTCTTTTCTGGTTTCCTTTTACTTCTTCACCTTTTTTCCACATCTCCTTTGCTTACTGGCCCCTTCTCTACCCCTCTGCTGAATGTTCTTTTCCTTTCTTCATGGAGTCCTATGAATTCAGATCCCTTTTCTAGTCTAACAATTCACACGTGGACCTAGGAAGTTTAGGGATCTTTGTAGTTTGTCACAATCCTATGTGAGAGCTCTGAGCCAAAAAAGTCTCAGACCTACTTTATCTACATCAATAGTAAAACCAACAAAATCTACCTGCATATTCTAGAAACCAATGATCCAAGCTTTATTGCTAGCATCTTCCTGCCTACTATATACAACCCATCGCCAATTCTTGTCAGACCTCCCTGCATCTGGAATACTTGTTTGTTTATTGTTTACTAAGAATCAGGCTGGGGTTATTGGATCAGAGGAAGAACACGGCACAGTGAAGAACTACTCTGTTGACTGAGTGTGGTAGGGGGTCACAGGTAGTAAAAGAATTCACCAGCACTTGGAATAGAGTAGAAAAGGAAAAAAGCTTATTAATACACTGCAAGAGGGCAGCAGGTGGAAACAACATGGTTATTGCTCTGTACCTGGGGAGGGGTTGCTGGTGTTTACAGGGAGTCTCTGGGCAACCTGCGATTGATTTGACCTTCCCTAGAAGTAGCTCACTTTTGAACCAGTTTGGGGGTTCACTCTGGTTAAATTGGATGAAGAGTTATCTCAGCCACCTCATCCTTGCAGCCTATGGCTGTAGTGGTGGGGCTGCTTGAAGAGTGTGCTCATCCCTAGTGTCACATTGTCACCTAGGAAAATAGCTTTTCCTCTCATGTTGACCTAGAGCCCTCTGTGACAGGCAACATCTGCAAGCTTTCTCCACTATAAAGTTACTAGGTTCCTCCTCCCCATGTTTTGCTCTACGGAAGTGAGTCCCTATATCAAGCACATATTCAGAAGGTGAGCTTTACTGCAGCCCATGTAAAGAGGAATATCCATGCATTGTATGTGGAATTTTCTGTTAGGAAGATTATTTTTATCTCTTTCTTATTCCTTTTAGATATGCATTTTAAAGTCGTCTCTTTACCTCTTCACTTACCTGTTCATTCTCTGTCTTGCTTCCTACTCTTTATGTTCTATAAGGGCAGATATTGTCTGGTTTGCCTCCCACAGGATCACAGGTCTTTACTCACTACTTGATACACAGGAATTAGTGAGTAAATGCTAAATATATAGAGATGAAAGAACAATTGATAAAAATGCTGAAAATGATTAAATATATTTACAATATATTCATATTTTATGGTTTATAAGTTATTTGTCATTTATCATTTAATTAAAGAATGTTACCACTGGCAATATCATTACATGCTATTGAGGAATCCATTTTTAACTATTATTCTACATGTATGCTCAATGAGATGGTTACTTGATTTATGTGATATTGTAGTCTTCATGTCCCTTCTTTGAACCTGTCAAACCACATAGACAGTAAGTCATGATACTGTAGTAGAATTTCACACACTCTTGAGACAGGGCAGTGAAGTTTAAATTTAATATGCTAATTGGAGATTATCCAACAAGACTATCTTCCTTGATGCCTCTAAAAAAAGCTATAAAAGTATTACTTCTATGGAGAACTTCCATGTCAACTTGGAGGCTTGAGTTACCGTCATAGAATTGTGTAGCAGATACGCCAGTATTTGTTGGGAGAAAGATGTGATGACTGGAAATGCCTTCTTCCAGGGTTCCGTAATACCTGGAGCTTGAGAGAACCTGAAAAACCTCTAATTGAAGGGAGGGCTCAGCTATTCAGCACTTCCTTTGCTTCAGAAATACAGAAGATTCGATAGTAAAAGTCTTACTTACTTTTAACTTTGTCCCTGATGATGCTCAGAATAAAGTCTACATTTAGTTTTAAACATAAACTTTTAATACATTAATCAACTCACACTGAAATTCATGACCTGGTCACATGGAAACATACAGCTTCCAGAATTCTTTTCTACTTATGATTTCTATGGTGTTTATACTATTTATTCCCTCTTTGTAGATATTTCTAACTCACAGGAGGGCAGATGTGACTTATAACCACCAGGAAGTTTCCCTATCCTGATTCTTATAATTTCTAATTTGCTTTTCTTCCTCCGCATTGATTCTTAACTCTCTGAGGCATGTCCAGCCTTGACCCTCATATCTCTAATAAAAATGTTTAATAAGAGATTACATAAGAGGAAAATTTAGAGATAAGATTCAAATTTGAATCTTCTAACTGTCAGTTCTTGGCTCACTCATCTTTATCAAAGCTGTAAAATTGCAAATAATAATTTGAGCACATGGATCCTGGGGTCTGTGCTGTCTGCCTTGGCCTGGAAGGAAAGGATGGGGATAGAGGCAAAACATCTGTGCTGGGTGGTGTGTGCTCTCCTCCTTCCTGCTCTTGTTCTACAGCTCTCCTTGGCCAAGGAAAGTGACTTCTGCCTCTGCTCAGGATGCAAAAAGTGACAAGAAATGTTATCTCATCTCATAATGGGAAGGATCTGGATAATAAACAAACACATAATATTTTCAGAGCCCACTTGAGGACTAAGATGCTGAGATCACAAAGCAATCAAGTAAATTGACTAGTAAAGAAGGACAAGACTCTCCAAGGAGAGGTACAAAGTGAACATGGCCTTTAGAGAGGCAACTATGAACCTGACAGTTAATTTCTTAAGACAAATTACAAGTTTGGGAAAGTAATGGAATGATAATGATAACTGCCAATCTAATATTCTACAGCCACTGAAATATTCTTCCAGCTGAATATGTAACAAAAATAATAGTGTACAAAAGGAAATGAGAATCTATTGGCAGCAGACCTGTCTCAAAAGGAACATATGAGATTTCTGTAAGCAGTGATATGATCCCTGGGTTGGAGCATAGAAATACCTGAGAGAAAGGAGAGCACTAAAGTGGGTCAGATAGTTAGCAGATATGAATGACAGCTGTGGAACATTTATTGAACATGCAGTTTGAAATGCCAGCAACAATATTGCAAAAAGTGGGAAAGGAGAGTTTGAATGTTCTAAGTTTCTAGCTTTATGGGGAAGTGATACAAGCAAACATTTATATTAGATCATAATGAGCCAAAGATGCAAATTTGTGGTCTCTAGCCAACAATAAGATAAAAGAGAAAATAATATATAACTTACAAGCTAATAGGTTAAGAAGTACAATAGTAAGTGTTGCATTATTTCCAAAGAAAGCAGAAACACTGAGCAGAAGAATGAAAAATAATAGCTTCAAACAGAAAACAAAATGTAACATGGTGAATGGAAGCTCTATAATATCAGATCTTACATTTAGTGAATAGAATATTCCACTTAAAAAATTAATAATATCCAACTGAATTCTTTTAAATGAAGATGCATATGCTGCCCACTAGAGACAGTTTATGAAAATGGAAAGTCTGAAAATAAAAGATAGAGGAAAATATATCACAAAGGACTAACCAAAAGAGAGCTATGGTGGCCACATCCCCATCAAACCTTGAGGCATAATAATAACATTCACTTCATTGAGATGTGAAGACAAATTTGCTTAATACAAAGGAAGCACTTAGGATGTTATCTGGTAACCACTAAGGTCTCAGTAATTCTGATTTACTGTTAAAAATACACTATCATCTTTGACAATACTGTTGTTGTTAGGTGCCATCAAGTTGTGTCTGACTCCTAGTGACCCTCATAGTGTTTTCAGTGGCTAATTGTTTCAGGAGTGGATGGCCACATCGTTCTCCCATTTGACAACCCTAAGCAATATAATTCAACTATCTAATTTAAAATTATAAATGCAGCAATAGATTTTATTGATCTGCATATGTTGAAGCTTCCTTGCATTCTAAGGATAAATTCAATTTGACCATACTGTATGATCATTTTAATGTGCTGTTGAATCCAGTTTCCTAAGAATTTTTTTTAATGTTTTCACATATATCTCAACAGGGATATTGGTGTGTGTGTGTGTGTGTGTGTGTGTGTGAGAGAGAGAGAGAGAGAGAGAGAGAGAAAGTTGCTGCTGCTGTTTTTGCTGTTATTGTGGTTGTTGTAGAGTTCTTGTCTGGCTGTGATTGCACAGCAATGATGGTCTTATAAAATGAGTTGGGAAGTATTTCTTACTCTTCAATTTTTTGGAAGAATTGGAGAAACTTTGAAATTAGTTCTTTTAAAAATATTTGGTAGAATTCAGCAGTGACATGATCTGGTCCTGGATTTTTCTTTAATAAACCATGTTTTATTACTGATTTAATTCCTTTACTCATTATTGGTCTGCTCAGATTTTCTATTTTTTTATTATTTCATCTTGATATATTGCATATCTCTAGAATCTCTCCATTTCTTCTAGATTATCCAATCCATTGGTGGTGTAACACTTCATAGTAGCCTCCTATGATCCTTTGTACTTCTGTGGTATCAGTTGTAATATTTCCTCTTTTATTTTTGTTGTTCTTCCTTTCTTTTTTCTTTGTCTAGTTAAAATTTGTCAGTTTGGTATATCTTTTCAAAAAACAATACAATTTCATTAATATTTTCTATTGACTTTCTAGTGTGTGCTGCACTTATTTCTGCTCTAATGTTTGTTATTTCTTTTCTTCTACTAACTGAGGGGTTAATTTGTTCTTCTTTTTCTAATCTCTCCGGTTTAGCATTAGGTTGTGAAAAATATTTCTTCTGTTTTAACATAAGTATTCCCTGCTGCACAAACTTCCCTCTTACAACTGCTTTTGCGACATCCCAAATGTATTCACATGTTGTGTTGTGTTTGCATTTTTGTCTACAATATTTTTTAATTTCTGTTAACTTCCTGTTTGGCGCATGGCTTGTTTAAAATAATGTTGCTTAATTTATATATACTTTTAAATTTATAAATTTTCTCCTATTAATGATTTCTCCTATTAATGATTTTTAGTTTCAGACAAACACTCTGACTAAAAGTCTGATTTTTAGTTTGAGACTGAGAGTGGTCAGAAAAGACACTTGAGATGCTGTGAGTCTTCTTAGCTTTGTTAGGACTTGTTTTGTGTCCTAATGTGTAATCCATCCTGGAGAATGTTCCGTGTATACCTGGCAAGAATGTGTGTGTATTCTGTTGCCAGGAGGTGTAATGTTCTTGGATACATCTGTCAACTTTTATTTAGTTAAATGTATATTTCAAATCCAATGCTTCCATGTTGATTTTATTTCTAGATGATCTGTCCATGTCGAAAGTAGAGTATTGAAGCCCGCTTCTACTATTGTGTTTCTTTCCATCTCTTCTTTCATATTTATTGGTATTTACTTTATGTATTTAGGAGTTTCAATATTGGGTGCCTGTCTGTTTACGATTATTACATCTTCTTCCTGAATTTTATTCCTCTCTCACATAGTAAATCTTTTTGTTTCTTTGTGCATTTTTTGGAGTTAAAATCTATTTTTTCTGATATGAATATGACTAATCTCTGTTTTCCTTTGGTTCCCATTTGCATGACGTAAATTTTTTCATCTCTCTAAATTGATGTAAATCTTTCCGTCAAAAATTAATCTCTTGTAGAGGGTATACCAATGGATTTAAAAAATGCATTCAGCTGTCATTTGACTTCTAATTAGGAAGTTTATTTCATTTATGTTTAAGAAACTTAGTAGTAGGCATGGATTTACTATTTGCATTGTGTTATTTATTGTCTGTCTAGTTCCTACAATCTATATTCCTTGTTTTCTTTTTCCCTTTTTCCTTTGTGATTTGATGATTTTCTATAGTAGTATACTTTGCTTCCTTTACCCTTATCTTTTGTGTATGTGTTAGAAATTTTTTGCTTTGTGGTTATTATGAAGTTTATATATATTGTTATAATTATCTGTTGTAAGCTAATAACAACCTTTTTTTTTCTTTTTCTTTTCTTTTTTTGTCATACTGAGTAATTGATCCCAGGGTGTTACAAGCTTGCTACTGCTAAACTACACTTCCAATTGCTTATTTATTTTTTTAATCTGGAGACAGAGTCTCACTAAATTACAACTCCTGCCTCTACCTCCTGAGTGGCTGAGATTTCAGGCATGGACCACCACATAGAGTTAACAACCTAACTTTGATCACATAAAAAGTTTTACTCTCCTCACACATTTCCAGTTTTTTATGGCATAATATACATTGTTTCATATTATACATTACTTGAAGTCGCTATTTTATATAACTGTCTTTTAACCTTAGTACTAGAAATATAATTAACTTGCATATCCTATTACAATATTAGAATATTCTGAATTGCATTCAGTTCATCTATAATATGAATTATGACTTTATTTATGGTGCCCCATATATTTCATAAGCCACCTTTAATTCATTTTTTTCCTGTGACTGTATTTGTAAATGCTTTGCCTTTGAGTTGGCTGATTCTTCTGCTCAATTAAGTCTGCTTTGACTTGATGTTCTCTATTGAACTTTTCATTTCTTTTATTGTATTCTTTTGCTCCAGAATTTTTTTTTCCTTTCTGTCTATCAAATTTATTTTTTGTGTGTCCATTGTTTTCCTGATTTTGCTATCTATCATTGTCTCCTAGTACTTTACTGGACTTCTAAAAATAATTATTTTAATTCTTTGTCAGGCAATTCAGAAATTTCTATTTCCTTGGTGGTGACATGGTTCCTTGTTTTGTTTGTGTGTGTATGTGTGATTGTGTGTGTGTTTTCACCTTATTGTCTTGCATTAGTGTCTGCACATTTGTTGGATAACTCACCTTTCCAAACATTACAATCTGGTCTTGGTGGAAAGTGATATTCAGCCATGGAGGGGTGAGGGAATACTTGCTATGGGGACTATTGTAGCTTCTGCTAATTTGAGCACAGCAATGTAGACTTCATTCAATTCTGTCAGATGAGGTCAGCATCAATGAAGATTGTAGGGATCTTCAGTAGTCAAAGATTTGGGTAACAGTAACAGCCATTGGGGTCTTCAGTGTCTAAGGCCATTGAAATTCTCCTGATCATTTTTCTCATACAGGGGAATTCATGGCAGAAAGAATTCCCCTTTTTCCTTGATCTGACTCATGGGCATACTTACACAGAATGTAGGACTGGCAATTATTCCATAATGCTTGTGGTATGGCCATAAAAGTGAGGACAGAAGCATAGTTACCCATGGATAGACAATGATTCAGATGTCTAAGGAAGCAATGACAACAACACAACAGGTGAAGGTGCCCCTACTGCTACGTTGGCAATTGTATGTGAGGTATAGGTGCTCACAGAGCAGTCTCAGAGTGAGGATTCAGATATGAACATGTTTATGACTCATGATATCTGAATACTAGGGAATTAACACATTTTCCCCAGCAGTGGCTCTGAATTCTGTAGTCAAGACACCCACAGAGAAGCTATAGTACCAGGATCTGGAATGAGCATGGAGCAACAGTGACTCCAGTGTCTAGGAAGTGGGTTCACTCACCATGCCCATGGACCAGAGTCTGACACATGGTCAGTCATAGAGAAGCAGTAGAATTGTGGTCCTGCACACAGCAACCCTGGCTCTGGGAACTGGACTGGGCTAGCCTGCACAGGCAGAGTCTCTGGTGTCTGGGCACACTCAATTTAGGGGACCAGCACTTACTTGAGGGTGGTGTTGCTCTGTCTTTTCAGTATAGAAATACGACATTGTTCTGTTCAGGGCCAATGTAAGTCACATATTACTTGGTGACACTAATACCTGTAAAGTAGTCACTGGTTGACATTGTGTTATTGCTATTCCTGAAGTGGGCAATAGGTGTCACTTGCTTGATGGAGAGCTTCTTAAAACATATTACAAAGTAATAAGATAATTTGCTAGCAAAACTTGGTTAACACAATAACCAATAATCCAATTTTGCTTAATATATAAGAGCAAATTATTGAATATATATTAACAAATAAAATCCAGAGAATCCATCAACATAAATTAGCCTTTAGTTAAGAAAAGAAAATTTTGTGCAATATCAGCTTGCCATTGATGTTAGGTGCTGTCAAGTATGTGTTCCACTCATAACGACCCTACACACAACAGGAGAAACAATATTGGTAGCAATTTGCTACTCTTCATAAGGTCCTCAATGGCTGATTGTTTTTTGGAAGTGGGTTGCCAGGTCCTTCTCCCAAGCCTACATTATCTCGTGTTTCCAGGTGGTCTCCTATCCATGTACTAACCAGGTCTGACCCTACTTAGCTTCCAAGATTTGATGAGATCTGATGCCACAGCTACAGGCACTGTATCAGGTAGCTTACTGATACTATCCTCTATATTTAAAACATAACTAAATTTTTCAAAAGCCTGAAAAGACAAAAATAATACATTTTGAAGAATCATTCCACTTGATTTTAAGGAATTACATAGCTGCAACTATCAAGATGGTGTTTTATTAGCAGAGGTTGGATAAATAGATCAATAGTACAGAAAAGAAAATGCAGAAACAGACCTACACAAGAAGGGCAAACTTATTTTTGACAGAGGTACAAAAGTAATTCATCTTTCAACACATGGTATTGGAATTATTGGACTTCCATGTTGTTGTTGTTAGGTGCCGTCGAGTCGAGTCCGACTCATAATGACCCTATGTACAGCAGATCGAAACACTTGCCGATTCTGTGCCAGGCAAACCATCTTATTTATGTTTAAGCCCATTGTTGCAGACACTGTGTTAATCCATCTGGTGGAGGGTTTTCCTCTTTTCCGTTGACTTGTCACTCTTCCAAACATGATGTCCTTCTCCAGGGATTGTTCTCTCCTGACTACATGTCCGAAATATGTAAGACGCAGTTTGGCCATTTTTGCTTCCAAGGAGCACTCTGGTTGTACTTCTTCTAGGACAGATCTGTTAGTTCTTTTGGCAGTCCATGGTATATTCAATAGACGTCTCCAGCACCACAATTCAAAAGCATCAATTCTTTTTCTGTCTCTCTTGTTCAATGTCCAGCTTTCACAACCATATGATGCGACTGAAAATACCATGGCATGAGTCAGACGCACCTTTGTCTTCAATGTGACATCTTTGCTTTTCAATACTCTAAAGAGAACTTTTGCCACAGCTTTTCCTAGAGCAATGCGTCTTTGGATTTCTTGACTGCTGCTTCCATGGGTGTTAATTATAGAGCCAAGCAAAGCAAAATCTTGGACAACCTCAATCTTTTCTCCATTTAATGTGAAGTTGCGTGCTGACCCCCTGGTAAGGATTTTTGTTTTGTTGATGTTTAGTCGTAACCCATATTGAAGGCTATGATCTTTGATCTTCATCAGTAAATGTTTTAAATCCTCTTCATTTTCAGCAAGCAAAGTGGTGTCATCTGCATAACGCAGGTTGTTA
>VMDO01026662.1:0-26360 GCA_007922755.1 Pedetes capensis | reverse complement strand
GATTGCCATGCCCTTCACCCATTTTTTGCAGTGCTGGGAATCGAACTCGGGACCTCAGAGACTGCAGAGTGGCGCTCTACCGACTGAGCTAAATCCCAGCCCCCATAACCATGGCAGCTTTTAGGAAATGAAAAAAGGTGCAGTGTAGGTGGGCATATGGGGGAAGATCATGTTAAGGCATATATATTCAATGTTCTTCTCCTCAGGGTGGTCTTGATCCTGGGGACATAGAGCTGAAAATTTTTCAGTAAAAAAGTTTGGGCTGATCAAAATAAAATTCTATAGGATAGGCGTTTTAGTTACTTTTCCCTTGTTGTGACCAAATTACCTGACACAGAAAATTTAAAAGAGGAAAGATTTATTTTGCCTCATGGTTTCACAGTGTTCGGTCCATCATGGCAGAGAGGCATGGCAGAACAGCTCAGTACACATCATGGCGGGCCAGAAAGCGAAGACGGCAACAGGAAGTGGCCAGAAATAACATACCCTCAAGGACCAGCCCCCAGCTAGGCTCCACCTCCTCAAGTTTCCACAGCCTCGCAAAATAGCGCCACTAGCTGAGAAATAAGAGTTTACACGTGAACCCGGGGAGATGCTTCATAATCAACCATAAAAATCCACCCCTGCCCCGCAAAGGCTAATGGCAATAATGTAAAATTCATTTAGTCCCAAAGTCTTAACATTGACAGCATTGAGCACTGAGCTCCAACACTGTTTAAAAGTCCAAGTTCAAAGTCTCTGCTGAGATTCAAGGCAAACTCTTGGCTGTGAACCCCCATAAAGTCAAAAAGAAGGTTACATACTTCCAACATACAATGGCACAGAGTAAATATTTCTATTCCAAAAGGGAGGGATGGGGTATAGAAAGGAAGGATGGGATCAAAGCAAGACTGAAACACAGCAGGAAAACCTTAAATTCTATGTCTTCATGTCCAGCACCCAGAGCACATGGCAGCATGATCTGAGCTCCAACAGGTTTGGGCAACCTTTCCCCTATGGCCTTTCCATTTGCAGCCTATGTGTGGCGTCTCTCTTGGGCTCACGCCCCTCTTTTCTTTTTTTTTTTTTTTTTTTTTTTTACTTTTTAAGACAGGGTCTCGCTAAATTACACAGTCTGCCTCTGGTCTCGAATTTGTAATCCTCCCGCCTCCACCTCCCAAGCCGCTGGGATTACAGGCATGTGCCACCACGCTCAGCCCTGCAGCTTTTCTTGGAGGCGTTCCACATTCCTGGCATCTCCAACATCCTGAGGTCTCCACTATGGCTTAGGTGTCACCCTCACAGGTTCACACATAACCTTCTCAGGGGCTCCCTGAAGGGAATCTGACCTTGCTACACATTGTCAGACCTCACAAGGCCTTCCCCTAAAAACTTGGTGGAAGCCTCCATGACCCCATAAGCCTTGCATTCTGCATCCTTGCAACTAGTACCACAAGGACAAAGAAAAGGTCTGCTGCCAGTTCTAGCAGTTTACAACTCCTGTTGATCCATGGCTGCAATTGTCTCTGAACACCTGTGCAATTAAACCCAGGAAGAGACCTCCCTAGGAAGTGCTGAGAGGTGGGGCACCCTAGAAGTTATCTCTTCCCAAGAGAAAGTCTTTCGAATGAATGTACAATTTTACACCCTAGAGCCTGCAATGTATGGGGTCTGGCCAATTTCCTATTGTCCCAGTGCAAAGTGATTGGCTTCTCTTTAATGGTGCTAATCTTTTTAACAACTGCACCTTCCTTATCCAAAACTTTCAACTTGCTCCTTTTCAGGGCAGACCACATGTTTTTCAAATTCTTCTGCTCTGCTTTCTGTTCCTGATTGTCCCTGTAAACCTGGCTAAAAGCAGCCAGCAATAACCATGCCATAGGCTGAATGCTATGCTGTCTTGGAATTTCTTCCGCTGAATTAATTGGTCCATCATCTTTAAACTCAGTCTTGCACAAACTTTCAGAACATGGACAAAATGTAGACAAATTCCTTAGCTGAATGTAATATAAATGGCTTCTAGTCCAATTTCCCAACAGAGTCTCTGCTCTCATCTGAAGCTTGATGAGCACAATGTTTATTTTCTGCATTTCTATTAACATTCTGATCTTCTGAGCTCCCATGGGAAAAGGACGTGGCAACCCACTCCGAAGGCAATCCGGAAACCCTAGGCCATTGAAAACCCTATGAGGGTCGCTAAGAGTCGGACACGACTCAACGGCACCTGACAACAACAACAACTTCTGAGCTCCCACCACAATTGCCCAATAAGCTCTGCCCACAACATTTTAGGGCTTTTCTAGCCCACATCTCCAGACTCTTTCAAATTCCTCCCACAAACCAGTTCCAAAGGCTCAAGAACCACATGGTCAGGTTTAGTCACAGCCACAATCCCACTCTTGGTACCAATTTTCAGTATTAGTTATTTTTCCATCATTGTGACCAAAGTACCTGACATACAACTTAAAAGAGAAGACATGTATTTGGCCTCAAGGTATTACAAGGTTAAATTCATCATAGCAAGGAAAGCATGGCAGAGCAGCTCAGTTCACATCCTGGCAAGCCAAAAAGGAGAGAGAGAAACAGGAAGTGGCCAGGGATAATATACTCCCAAGGAGCTGCCCCTCAGTGACATCCTTCCTTCAGCAAGGCCCCACCTCCTAAAGTTTCCACAACCTCCCCAAATAGTGCCACCAGCTGGGGACCAAGTATTCAAACATGTGAGCCTATGGGGGACATTTCACGTTCAAACCACAATAATATGTGACGTCACTTTCACTTGTCTTTTTTTTTAATCCTGCTAAACAATGATGTTTATGCAGTTATGAAGAGATTCTCTGCTACACAGAAAACCAAATCTCTTCTCATTACAAAATTACTACAGTGAACAATTATTTCCAGATGAGATTCAGCTATGTAAAGTAATGCCTTAATGGAACCTCCAGTGTTCAGCTCTGTCACATTTGTGACACAATGCAATATCGGAGGTAAACAAGTGGATGGATATGAAGCATAAGGTTTGGTGGGGAGGAATAATAAAGAGCATGCAGCCTTATAACCCACAGGCATGGTTAATAGATTATTAATGCACCATATATAAAGTTAACAAAAAGCCACAAAGCAATTAGAAAATGCCATAAGTTAATAGTTCCTAAAAATTCATTTTTATGTGCCTGTACCTGCCCAAATACGTAGGCAGCAAAAAATAATTGAAGAAATGGTCATATGGAGGGCCCTGGACACACACAGTAAATAGAGAAGAGAAAAATATGCTAGCAAAAACCTGCAAAGATCACTTTGTCAATATACTAAATCCCCCTAAATTATACAATATAAATGGGTTAGTTTTATGGTTTGTAAATTATAACCCAATAAAATGCTTTTAAAAACAAGCAGTTGTAAAAAATCAATAAGCACAGATCAATATTTAAAGGAAGTGCACATTAATTTTCCTTGATCCTACAGAAGGATAATCAGCAGGAAAAATCATTTTTACACTTCTTATAACAAGAAAAGATGACTTGCTTGTTGTTGTTGTTAGGTGCCATCTAGTCATGTCCGACTCATAGCGAACCTTATAGGTTTTTCAATGGCTGAATGTTTGGGGATTGCCTCGGGAGTGGGTTGCCACGTCCTTCTCCGGTTTTTGTGGTGCTGGGAATCGAACTTGGGACCTCAGAGACTACAGAGCAGCGCTCTACCAACTGAGCTAAATCCCAGCCCCAGATGACTTGCTACTGATTACCAAAAAGGGAAAAAGGCATTATCAAAATACCTAAAGAAAGCACTCTATCAGTGCCTATTTTGAATATTGGTTTTAGTTCCACGATTTCCACTAGCTGAAGCCTGCTGAGTGAGATCATTATGTCTTCACAAACACAAAAGTCACACTGGGGGAGTCTCCCCAAGCCCATATCTTTATAAAAAATTACAAAAGTAGGTGTCACAAAGAAAACTATTATAAGTTTTAGAAAAAGCACAGAAGTCTCAATAACTGGAAAAAAGTCACTAAAGAAAAACTGCATTCTGGGTCACTGATCATTTCCCTTGCAAGACAAGGTTTCAAAAGACAAACGATGGATTAAAAAGTAGGGAAACTCAGCATTGGAAAGGCACTCATGTGTCTGTGCTGGGTGATTGTTAGAAAATTTTTTTAGTCTCTAATGTAAAAAACAAAGTTCATGCAAAGCCAGAGTCCTTTTGAAATCACTTTAAAAGGGTAGGTGCAAAAAAATGGAAGGCAAATGTATGCTCAGAATGTGACCCACCAGGACAGAAATTGATTAGACTCTCCTTTGATATCACTCAGTTCCAGCTGCTCAAGGAAACAGTTTCACTGATAAAATAGTAAATCAAAACACAACAAAAACCCACCCTTTACATTCCATCCTTAGAGACAACTAAGGAACTAAACCTAAGAGATTTTAGTTTTGAGGTTAGAACATGTGAGTTTACTGTAACTTAGCACATAGATTTCACTTAATTAAAGTGCATCTACCTCCAGCTTTGTTTTAATATGTTCTTCCCACATCAGAAGTAGCCAATAATTGCATAGACAGAAATACAAAGGGCACTGGCCTTGAAATCAAAAGTTCCAGATGTAACTCAGAAAGCTGAGACGACAGGATCACTAGTTCAAGGTCAGCCTGAGCTATGTAATAAGAGTATGGCTGAGAAGAAAAAATTGTCATGCTATCTTCATTCTCACAAAAGGTTCATGGTTCCATCAGAACCTTCCTTCCCTTGCCTAGTGGCACATGGGTATTTGTAAAGGACGGATAGGGATCCCCAGGGAACTGATGACAGAGGCAATATCTGACTCCATAGGGACTACAGCTACAGCTCGACTCCCTTCTAAAATTTCCAACCCTGTGTCTTAAGCAGCACTATGATGAAGCTAATAAAATAATAAAAGCATGCTAAGTCTCTCACTGGGAGAAAGACCTTGCAACCCACTCCCCCCACCCCCCGGCAAAAAAAAAAAAAAAATCAATCCGCCATTGAAAACCTTATGAACAGCAGAGAAGCACTGACAACAGTGTTTCCCCTGTTGTACGTAGGGTTGCTCTAAGTCAGATACCAACTCAAGGGCACCTAACAACAACATAACAAGCCTCTGGCTAATGCTGAACCACTGGTCAGGCAGAGCAGAGCTGCCCTAGGCACTGAAAACACATCTGTATGATATCACCACCTTCCTTCAAGTCCAGAAGCTCCTTATCAAGGCCACTTCACCCCTGGGAATACTAACACATTTCTGAGCACATACACAACACTAAAGTTAACTTCAACTTGAGCTCACACTGGATTTAAACTTGCATTTTTCCAATAAGTTTTATGGTCCTGTTTTTAAGTGGCTCACCATATTAAGGCAGAAAGTGACAACTTTTTTAGTTTCAAAATGCAAGACAATAGCCTCCTCTCACAACACATCTGAGTCACGCTGGACCATGAGTCAGAACCTAAGGAAGCCTGGACAGAGGGCATTTTGCTCAACACGTCTTACCTGTTTAAACAGAGCTATAAAGCCTCAATAGCTCTCCCTCTAAAAGTCATGCGTGTAAATAAAAGGTATTCCCATTTTAAAAATAAAAAATGAATCCTATTCATTTCTTAGCTACAAGTTTTTTTGGAATTAAGAAAATAGCATAGTGTATAGGTGGAAACTTCTTCAGTTTTATACTTTTGTCACTTGAAACCCACTAGGTGGGTTTTTCCCTCCAAGTCTTCAATTATACATCCCTAACACTTTGTACATGGGAGAAGGACGTGGCAATGCACTCCTGAGGCAATCCTGAAACAATCAGCCATTGAAAACCCTAAGAGGGTCATTAGGAGTTGGACACAACTCGATGGCACCTAACAACAACACTTTGTACTGCCCCTTTCCTTGCCTTCATCTATGAAGAACTAGAATAATAAGAATGGATTTATGGCTAAGTAATCATCCAGGTATCACCTAGGAAAGTTCGCAATAGGTCCCTCTTCCAATCACCATGGATTCATAAAAATAATTGCAGTTAATTTTCAACATTCTTATCCTGTGACTGTCACAAATTATCTTCTGGATTCAGAGATTTTTATAAATGGCATCAAATAACCCAGAGTTTCGCAATAAAGGAAAAGGAAGGAGACTGACAGGCTAGAGGTAAAAAGGGCAGGTGGGAAGCAGAGCAAAGCTGAGGGCAGCATGGCCCCACGGAGTCTGACTCTAGGCCAAGTTCAGAGGCCACTGCAGGTGGGAGGGATAGATTAACTAGGGAAGGATCCAGACCCGGTAACACAAGCCCAAGGAAGTCCAGGAGTAAATCACAGTCACGAGTCTCCACAACAGACCCAAGTCCCCAGTCCAAATTAATCCAGTAATGGATTATTTTAAAAACTGGTAACAGTTGCGCTAAACCAACAGCATTGCTGGTGGCATTGTTCATGTATACCCCATTCCCAGGTATAATACAACAGTGTGTTTGTAGAGCCACAAAAACATGAATACTTTATGACTTGGCGATCACATTTCAAAATATGAGGGAAGGGACATGTATGAAGCTGTTCACTGTGAAGCAAAAGAAATCAACCTGAACAGGTAAACGTGGACATCTGCACTGAGGTTTAAACAGTACCTGCTGGTGTTCACCTGGACTGGCCGCTGAATTTTGCAACATAGGGCTGCTTGGGAGGACGTGGAAACCGGCATGGCGGAATGGCTCCAGATGCTTTGAGGCAAAGCAGACAATGAAGGCACCTGGCTGCCTCTGGGCAGAGGTGTCTGGCCCTCTTTGCTCTTGGCCCTGGAAGCCATCTGATGCCTGTCTTTCCCCTCTGGCTGTTTGAATAAAGTTTCCCCCGGCTCCTTTCTCAAGACCCATGACCTCCTGATGATAAGCTGGTTGACTTGAATTCCCTGGTGTCTCCTTCCTGTGTAAAATGGGCAGGACATGCTGAAATAGATAACTTATAACCTAGTTGTGTCAGCAAGGACATTGGTTTTTTTTTTTTTTTTTGGTTGAACCCAGGGCCTAGTGCTTGCATGTTCTGCAAGTGCTGGACCACTAAGCTGCACCCCTAGGGTCTCGCTAAATTACGCAGACTGCCTCCGGTCTCAAACATGGGATCCTCCTGCCTCTGCCTCCCGAGCCGCTGGGGTTACAGGACATTGATATTTAAAATATACATAGACTCTCAACCTCCTCTGACTCTTAGGAACGCTTTGATGTTACCATAACGGCTTAACAGCTTGAGACCCTCACTCTGGGTGGCAGTGTCCCTCCCTCAGTCTCTCTGACACTAACTCTTGGTGTGGAGTAATCTTTTCTTGTCTGTCCATTGACCCCCGCTGCTGAGGGAGAGGCAGAGGGAATGACAGGAGAATACGCCCCAGCCAGGCTGGGTGGTGAATGCAGCTCTGCCTTCTACAGACCGTGGCGAGTTACTCAAATTCTTAAGTCTTGGTTTCTTCATCTGGAGAATGGAGATGCTATATTTCCTTGATCGTAAGATGGACTTTCAGCCCCCTTTCAGCACACACATATTATTTTAACTTTCCTAAAATTGGCATGACTATTTCATTTGATGTCTACTTTAAATATGATGAGGGATTTCATTGCCCTATTTTTTCCCTGAAAAAAAAAATAAACAAAAAATAAAAACCAGAGCAAGGGAAATCATTACTTGGTTTGTTAATTAGTAAACTATTTAACTGAAGGTGTATCGTGCCATTAATAGTGACTCAGAATCAAGGAAATATAACAGTAATGCCAAACTCAGCATTGTCGTGAGCACGAAATGTCACACATAAGGCACTCTGGCACATTACCATGAAAGTGGAAGTCAAAAAAATGGCGTGTGTTAGTTTTATCACTTTTTAATATCTGTTGCACTCTTAGGGCACATTGTGGGAAAAGCAGCATCCCAGGAAAGCAGCCAAGAATCCCAGCCTACAAGTCAGTCTACAGTTGGAGCACTGGGTTCAGTTAGAAGACCACAGAATAGCCATGAAAGCAAACCATGGATAGTCCAAGAACATGGACTAGGTCGAAGAAGAATTTGAAAACCATGCTATTATGAAATATGGCAGACAGAATCTAGAAGCTTTAGGCTGAATAAAAGTGAGAGCTGTATCACACACCAAGACCCATGGGCGTCTGTAGGTATTTCCTCTTGGCTCCGGGGGATAAAGTGGAACACAGAATGGATATTGCGGAGAGCCCCAGGTAATACTGATTGGCAAAAAGAACTGTTTGACGCACTCAGCCATCCAACAGAGAAGAAACCTCAGGAAACGCAGTACTTCCTAAAATATGCGGTGCTCCATCAGTCCCCACATTGCCCCGGGTCAGGCTCCCCAGAACAGCCTTGTTTTGGGGCTCAGAAAACATATCGTAGCTTTTTTCCTCCTTTTTTTTTTTTTTTTTTGCGGTACTGGGAATTGAACCTAGGGCCTCGCTCTTGCATGCTTTGCAAGTGCTGTACCACTGAGCTGCACCCCCAGCCCATTTTTTTTTTAGGTTTTTTTGAGACAGGGTCTCACTAAATTACACAGACTGCCTCTGGTCTCAAACTTGCAATCCTCCTGCCTCTGCCTCCCAAGTGACTGGGATTACAGGCGTGCTCCACCACGCCCAGCTCCACACCTTGGATTCCCATACCTGACTTGCTCCATCATACATAGGCCAGACCTACAGGGCCCTATCAGAGCAGAAGCAGCCTCTGAGGCCTGCACCAGCACACAATCAGCAAAAAGAGAAGGAGAAGACGAATTTATCGGGGGTCTGGTATTGCAACAAGTTGACCTGGGAGGCGAAGACTCACGCTGCGTGGAAGAGACTGGCAAACTCAAAGTCACGTGCTGAGAAGCCCGGATGTGGGCTTCCCAGGATGCACAGAGTAGACATGGGGGAAGCCCAGCTCTCAGAGTTGGCACCTTGCGAATCCTGAGGCACCCACACACTACCACCACTACTGGGCTCATTCCATATAGACTGTTCTAGTTGGGCTCCTAATGAACCCATTTAAGACATGGCCCAGTTTTTACAAATTACAGTAAGCAGCTGGTGAGATCTGCATTCTTTCCTTTAGATAGACTGCCTCCTTGCTGCCCCAGTAACATACTTTTTCTTCAATTAACCCTCCATCCATACGTTAAGGAAGAAGTTCTACCCATCCTCCATGAAAAACTGCTGAAGTCTCAGATTAAAACAGATGTATAACTTTGGACTATGTCTTCTTATCAGCATTTATTCAAATCCTAGCATCAGGTCTACTGTGAACTTTGGAATTCAGCCACATTGTTAAACATTACAATCACTTTATTTAAATCTCTGAGCAAAAGTAGGAGGCATCAACCTGGCTCAACACACATATACCTTGCTTCCATCAGGAGGCTAACGCACAGGTTCACTAGGTGAAGATGTGCAGCACAGGGCCCCAATATAAGGCCTTTGAAGTCTACGTCCCCAGGTGATACTGCTTTGGGTCTAGCAAAGCCATCAACTTTTTGATTATTTCCTTCAGCCCTCAGTTAACCAAGGTTTGCCTAGACATTCTGCTTCCAAAAACATTTCTCACAACTACTGTCTCTCTAACACCAGACATAGTTAGGTATTCATAAGAAGTAAGACTAATTTTTCTCTCTTGCACTGTATGGAGTGGTTACCATGTGTCAGGGGCTGGAACGTAGGGTAGGAGCACACACATAAACCGACTTCTCCCTCTGGGGCTCACAGTCCAGCGGAGGTGACAGTGAATTCTGAGTATGAACAAAACTGCAGTGGGAGCCTGGAGGAGGAAGTGCGCAATGTGGGGACTAGGGGAGGTTCCCACGGGAAGGACACATTGGAAAGGAAGCTTGAAGACCACGCAAGAGCTCACTGAGCATCGGAGAACGGAAGTCCCATTCCAGGAAAAAGGAACAGGGACAGTGGGTTAGAATATGTAACGCAAAGAATAAAGGAGACTGTGGATGTCTGAGCAGGAGAGTGAGGGAGGGCGAGGACCACGTGGAATCTGGGAACTACCCAATCAGGCATTTACTGCTCTGTGCACAGGTACCATGACAATCAAGGAGGGAGGATACCTACGAGAGTACATATTTCAGCCTAATATGTGTGACAGAGAACATTCTGAGAAAAGGAACTATTAACAAGGAAATTGGTTGCTGTAAGTTCTTGTTATTGTTAGGACCCTAGGACAACAGGTGAAACACTATTGTCAGTGATTCTCTGCTGTTCATAGGGTTTTCAATGGCTGATTGTTTTGTGGGAGTGGGTTGCTGGGTCCTTCTCCCAAGCCTACAGCACCTGGTGTTCCCAGGTGGTCTCCCATCTGAGTACTAACCAGGCCTGACCCTGCTTAGCTTCTGGTATCTGATGGGATTGGATGCCATGGTGCTACGGCTGTTGTTGTTGTTGTTGTTAAGTGCCATCGAGTCGGTATCCGACTCATAGCGACCCCTCATAGGGTTTTCAATGGCTGAGTGCTTCGGGATTGCCTTGGGAGTGGATTGCCAGGCCCTTCTCCCATTTTTGCAGTGCTGGGAATTGAACTTGGGACCTCAGAGACTGCAGCGCAGCGCTCTACCCACTGAGCTAAATCCCAGCCCGCTACGGCTGCAGGCTGAGTTATTTTTAGGCAACATTATCTCCTAATTATATAGTTTTGGAGACAGTTTAGGTTCTCTAGTTAGCTCATCCCCTATGTCAGCTTATCATGCTGCGGGGGCTTGGATGTTGCTGTGATGCTGAAAGCTATGCCAGCAGTACTGGAGATACCAACAGGGCCACTCATGGTAGACAGGTCTCAACTGAGCTTCCAGAGTAAGGCAGACTAGGTAGAAGGACCCAGAAACCCACTCCTGAAACAATCAGCCATTGAAAATCCTATGAATAGCAGAGAAGCATTGTCAAATACAGTGCTGGAAAATGAGTCCCAAGGCTGGAAGGCATTCAAGAAACCACTAGGGAAGACTTGCCTCCTCAAAGTAGAGTTGATGTTAATGACAAGAATGGAGTAAAGACCCTGGGACCTCTATTTGCAGATGTGGCATAACTCAAAATGAGAAGAAACACAGTGGCTGCAATAATGGGCTCAAACAAAAAAAGATTATGTGTATGGCACAGTGTTGGGTAGTGTTTCATTCTGCTGTACATAGGGTCACTGTGAGTCAGATCCAACTCAACGGCAGCTAAAAATAACAGCTCATAGTAAGGGCTTACTATATATAGATATAGATATGCTATACTGTATATAATACATCAATGTGTGTGTGTGTATATATATATATATATATATATATATATATATATGTGAAGTATAGCAATATATAGAAGCTATCTAGTAAAATGCTGAACTCACCTTTGCACTGTGAATTCCAGCCAAGTTGTCATTGCTCACAGGTATAAGGGTGGACTGCACACCACAAAGGTGCTTCCCCTCCCCCACTTGGCCCCAATGTGGGCTCATTTCTGATTTGCCATTATTCCTCAACTCACAGGGAAAGAAATCTTCATTGAAGCCTGCTATGTAAGGGCTGGGCATGTACTCAATTGTGGTGTGCTGTGGATGTGCTAAGTTGTGCAGGCTGCCCGTGGCCTTGAACCTGTCCTGCCTCAGCCTCTGGAGTTGCTGGGATTCTAGGCATGCACCGTGGCATCTGGCTTTGTACTCCCCTACTTAAAAAATAATTTTGAACAGCAGAAAACTAAGCAACTCTAGAAGACAAAAATAAGTCACTTAACCTAATAAAATAGGTGGTAACACTGACTGGTTCATTTGATCTTAATCTCACTGGAAAGAAGAGGGTCCCACACAGTAAGAAGGTCATGTTCACTTAAGGGTCTTTAAGCATCAAACTAAAATTTCCAGGATTCTCATTTGATTTCACTCACATGAAATGTTTAGAATGAGCAAATCTAGCCACGCATAAAGAAGAATAGCGGCTGAGAATGTTGAGGGCAGAAAAAGAGGTGACAAGAGCATTTCTTTCTAGACTAAGTAATGAAATCATTCAGTGATGGTCATTCAACTTTACATATACTAAACACCATTGATTGCATACTTTAAAGGAGTTAACTTTATAATATGTAAGTTATGTATAATCAATGAAAGTGTTAAAAACAATTTCCACGATTCACTATCAGGTGTTCTCTAGTCACTGCATGTGGCTGCTGTTTTCCAGAACAAACATGGGAGCCAGATGTGTGTTAAATAAGCCTGCACCCAAGAACAAAATGTTCAAACAACAATCATGAGAAGGAGGATGTTCGTAAGGTGGGCTGGTTTTCTCAGGGAAGCAGTGATCAGTTTTCTGCCTCTTGCTCAAATACTATTCAATAAGTGCTGAATGGTGTAAGTTTTTGATTTTTAATCAACATAGGGTAAATGGAAATACAATTGAATTCATCAACTAAAATGGGTTAAATAAGACATAAAGGAATATTATAGAGAGCACCAATGGGGAAATTGAAGAACCCCAAAAGGTTCCAATGGAATCTACTGCAATCTGTGGACTTGGGACTTAGTCATTCTGGGTTTCAGTGATGACATCTATAAAATGAAGAGTCAGAAGACTAAAGTAAGGTATTCCAAGGTTTCTTCCAACTTCATTATTCCAATAGAACCATCTCTTCTAAGGATTGTCTCACTATGTTGACTTGTTCTTTCTACACATCATCAACTGCTTTTGGATGAAACAAATGTTATCTAGATATCTGGACATGATGGAAATCCATCCAAGTGTCTTTCCTGGACTGATGCTCCAAGTACTTAAGTAAGCTTCTTCCCACATCCTTTATTAAATAAACTGTTGCTCTTAGCTGCCGTCAAGTGGGTGTCTGACTCATAGCAACTCTATGTACAACAGATGAAACACTATCGTCAGTGCTTCTCTGCAACTCATAGGGTTTTCAATGGTAGATTGTTTTTTGTGAGTGTGTTGCTGGGTCTGTCTCCCAAGCCTATAGCACCTGGTGTTCCCAGGCGGTCTTCCATCCAAATACTAACCAGGCCTGACCCTGCTTAGCTTCTGAGATCTGACAGTATTAGACACCACAGTGGTATGGCTGCAGGCACGCTAAATGAACTATCTACCTTATAATTGATTAGCTACAACATCAGATTAAAATATCATCAAACTTGATATAAAACATCAAGATGCAGCTTCCTAACATGATTGTGTAATGCAGCAAAACAATTTTTTCCGAAGTAAAATTATTCTGTCCTTTATAAAATTGATCTCACCTCAACTCTAACATATCAGTCCTAATCTATACTAACTTTTATTATAAAAACAATAAATTCTTATTAAAACAAATCTTAAATTTATTTTTTAAAACATGAAGAAATTAAAATAATTTTTAGGCTACTCTCTTAAAGAAATTGAGTTTTATTAGACTATTAATTTTTGGTATATTTTGTTCTCGTTTTTTTTCCACGAAAGTTTTTTTTTTCTGAATGTAAAAATGTTTTTAAATGCTAATATGCTGAAAAGTGTAAGGAGAAAATATAAATCACCAGAAATTCCACCTTGAAAATAACTCCTTAACTCCTGTTACCTTAAGGTAATCATCCTTTTTGTGGTTTCCCAAGGCATAACACACATAAGTAGGTATATTTTAAACATGCCCAAGTAAGTGATGTGCAAATAATATCTAGCATTTTAACTTAAAGATCTACAATCACTATTTCCTATTAAAAATTCAGAAATAAAACTACAACCCACCATGCAATTTTCTTTTACCATTATATATTTTATTTCCAATTTTTCATGGAAATAACATTATATTATCAATATACCATTCAATGAACAGTTCTATACCTGAAGCTTTTACACTCTTACCTAGAAATGTCAAATCTATTGATCTCTTCCTTTTGTGATTTGCTCTATTGATTTTGAGAAAACAAAGTGCTTCCCCATTCAAAGATCAGAATTTTTATTGTTCAATTTCTTTTCTTTCCTTTATTATTTATTATTTTTAACTTAGTTCCTTAATCTCCCTGGGCTATACTGTTATATATTAACATTTCTAAATGTATTTGTCTCACATTTATGTTTTAAGTCAAATCCAGCATAAGTTACCTGCCCAACGTTTTCAAATGCATGCTTATGTTTTTAAAGGGTATACATGCCTCATCTACTTGGCTTTCCACAAAGCTTCAGAAAGCCCTTAGGACTGACAAAACAACCAGAGTTTTGAGCGTCAGCAGGAAGTCACACTGAGCAGGAATGAAGAGGACATGAAAATGAAACAGTCAGGCGGCCCGAATTCCTAGTTGTAGTTGTTTTATTATTTTAGCCTTAAAAGTCCCCAAAGTTCCAAGACCAGCTTCGGTTGGTAGAAGACAGTATTCACTGCAGTGCCTGATTCCCCACTTGAACTGGTCACCACAGATCTTAGAGACTGGCCACAACCGACCTCTAGAGTCTGTGATTGTTCACTAGGTCCTCGCCATTGGTCACCAGCAGAACAGGTGGGAGAGCAGAGCACAAGCTCACCGTCACCCCACAGGGAAAGCACACGAAGGGCACGGCTTTACAGGTCGACAGCAGGCTAATGGAAGCATCTTTGATAAGAGCAGCCCAAATGTCCGTATTTACATGGCTGCTGCTTCTTAGTAGCAAACATCGGGTTATATTTTCTCAAAAGAGCAAACCCATCAGCTTTTCCCCACCAAAGTACTCCTCCAAGGCATGATCCTGTCAGAGGTGCTTACTAGCTGCTTAGATGTGGATCAACTTAGGTGTCCTTTCTGGGACTGTTCCTCAACTGCAAAATGGGGATAATAAAGACAACTGGCATCTTGGGATTATTGGGGGTGGTAAATAAAAGACCTACAACAATGGCTGCACCAGGAAATGCCTTTTGAGGAGTCATTATTATTGCTAATGACCACTAGCCTGCAGGTCTACCACTGTGGCGTCCAATCCCATCAGATCTCAGAAGCTAAGCAGGGTCAGGCCTGCTTAGTCCTTGGATGGGAGACCGCCTGGGAACACCAGGTGCTGTAGGCTTGGGAGACGGACCTGGCAACCCACTCCCAAAAATCAATCAGCCATTGAAAACCCTATGAACAGCAGAGAAACACTGACAATAGTGTTTCACCTGTTGTACGTAGGGTTGCTGTGAGTTGGACACAGACTGGACGGCACCTAACAACAATAATGACCACTACTAACCACACCCCCAGCCCTAAACATGCCAGATACAACTAAAATTGGGTTCTTCAGAATAAAACAAGGACGAGGAGGGTGTGGTCAATTGAGCTCTGAGCATGTACTCTATCCGCCACCTCTGCAACCCTTCTGGGAAGTGAGTATTTTCACTGGAAAATAGTGAATTTTCAGGGTGGCTGACACTACAACCCCCTCACTTTCTGACACATAAGCCCAAGACCCATACACGGCAGCACCTAAGTGAGGTTAAATACAAGAACCACGGGGCTAGGAATGGAAAAGGCAGGGGCTGCACTGATCGTTGCCATTACTAAATAAATCTGACAAGGCTATGAACTGCAGATCAAGAGCCTACACCTCCCAAACCATGTACCGCAAAGATCAAAACTATGGGAACGGACCTGAGATGAGAAAGGCGCCAGTCAATCAGGTGCAGGTCTATCCGGGTTCAGCAGTCAGAACCCCCATCTCTACTACCATGCCTCTCCTCATTACTCGTCTCTTTCCTTGGAGGCCTTATCTTCTGCCACCATTCCATCTTCCTGATGTTTCAGGTATGGGCCATTTCAAGAAGAAATAGCTTGCCTAATGATTTGTCTCTAACTTCAAAATTCAGAGGCGTTTTAAGAAGAAAATTGGCATCACATGGCTCTGGGTCATAGGCTGGATACGTAAACCATCTAGGATGCATGAGGCATCGAAAGCACTCTGAATGTCAACCAGATAGTGCACTGAATAAAAATCAATCCACTCAAAGCTCAACTTCAAATTTGATGGTATGTTGTTGTTGTTAAGTGCCATCTAGTCAGTTCCGACCATAGTGACCCTATGTATAAACAGGGGAAACACTATTGTCAGTGCTCCTCTGCTATTCATAGCATTTTCATAGGATTTTCAATGGCTGATTGTTTTTTGGGAGTGGGCTGCCGGGTCCTTCTCCCAAGCCTACAGAATCTGGTGTTCCCAGGCGGTCTCCCATCCAAGTACTAATCACATCTTTCCCTGCTTAGCTTCTGAGATCTGACGCCACAGTACTACAGATGCAGGGATAGATGGTATAGAATGAGCAAAATGCCTGACTCTGCTTGACTTGAGCCAAAAAGCAGAGATGTAACAACACTAAACTAAACCAGTCCAGCAAGATGAAAGAAGTGCAACGTGAGCTCCAAACCTAAAACTGAGAATAACGTAGATTTGCTTCGATATTGCAGCTCAGATTTACAGATCTCCAACAGTCTTCTGTAGAGTCTTTCTTGTTTTCCTCCTGTTCAGAGAAAATTTATTCTTATATGTATATTCTCTGGGAAAACCCCTAAAATCTGGTTTTAAGGTAGTTTCCCTCTTAGTCCATTCTTTATCACCTTGTTCATTTCTGTTTTTAATCAGCAGGATTTTGCTTTCTTATAATCTGTAGATGAAACGGCTCTGAAGCACTTGGGAAACCGAGATCTCTAGAATACAGTGAGCTTGGTGTAAACTTTTAAAGACTTTACCCATACGCATTAAGTACAAACAAGTAACCAGTGAGTAAAATGTCTTCAGCATTTTTCTTTATGATCATCAGGCAGTTACAATCAGGTTGACAATTGTCTTCCTTTAGGACTTGAATTAACAGCATTTAATAATTAATAATCAAAAAATAGCACAGATATAGGCAGTAATAGCATATATATATATATATATATATATATATATATATATATATATATATATTTGAAGCATAAGCAAAATCATAGCCATCTTTACACTTTTTGGGAAGCTAAGATCACCACTGTGGTGTCTAATCCCTCAGACCTCAGAAGCTAAGCTGGGTCTAACTGGGAACACCAGGAGCTGTAGTCTTAGGAGAAGGACCCAGCAACCCAAAAACCAATCAGCCATTGAAAACCCTATGATGAACAGAGAAGTACTGGCAACAGTGTTTTGCCTGTTGTGCACTATGAATCAGAAACCAACTCAATGGCACCTCACAACAACAACAACAACAAGATCACGTAATAGATTTGCTGTTAAAAAATATCTGCCAAGGCAGGGGCCATCACATAGAAGTACAACTGTGTGTTGGTGTATAAAGTACAATTTTATAACCCTGAAATGGCATGCAGTTTACAACTTGGACTTCAGCCTAGACGGGAAAAGAGATCTTTAATGTTTAGCATATCACCGCAAACATGTGTGTTTGTTGTAGCACTATCTCTCTTCTCCCTGAACTTTTTTTTTTAAACCACAGAGAACATGAAAGAATAGATCCTTTCCAATACACTGCATTTCTCAGTGGAGATAAAAGAAGAGAATAAAGTGACAGTAACAGGAGCATCTTAACATATTTTAAAACACTAGTACGTCCCCTAGAACCAAAGCGTACTTAAAGCAACATCCAAGCAAAGAAGCTATAGTTCACAAAGCATTACAAACTTTAAGACATCTCAGACCACTCTCACGGAACAATCTCATTCCAAATTGCTTTGGTGGCAAATTAACAAAGCAAAACTGCTCTGTAGATCTTTAACTCAATGAAATTGAGGAAGGTATGTTCCCAGTACTTAGTTTTATTGACTTGATTTCTTTATTACTATTACCACAGCTTTCATGTTTTACAAGGCACACTCAATTTTTATAGTTGTTATTTATTCCTTGGATAATTGTTTTCTGAGGAGCCATCTGTAAATAAAAACAGTGGCACATGATGAAGGGATTCTGTTCTGCCTAACTCCCTTGTAACACTCTGCACAAACTGATGATTATGTAGGTTTTCTAGAAAAGTGTCAGATTTTTTAAAGCAAAATTAAGAATGACATCGTGATTCACTGTTAACACTAAGGAGCAGGCCCAAGAAGAAACCAGGCGTCAGACAAGCATGCACCAGTGTGGTGACAGACAGCGGGGCTAACTGGGGGACAATATACTTCTGCTTGTTGTTGTTGTTGTTGTTGTTAGGTGCTGTCAAGTTGGTATCCGACTCATAGTGACCCTCTGTACAACAGGGGAACACGATTGTCAGTGCTTCTCTGCTGTTCATACGGTTTTCAATGGCAGATTGATTTTTGGGAGGGGGTTGCCAGGTCCTTCTCCCAAGTCTACAGCTTCTGGTGTTCCCAGGCGGTCTCCCATCCAGGTACTAACCAGGCCCGACCCTGCTTAGCTTCCAAGATCTGACGGGATCGGATCCCACAGGACTACAGCTGCAGGCATACTTCTGCTTAATGTCCAAAAAATAAAATCATCTGTGTATAAAATCTGAGTTATACATATAAGATTTAATGGCAGGTTATGAAGCAAGTAATTCCAAAAACAGAACTGAAAAATGCTAACAAATGAGTACAAACCTCTACATTGTAAATCCAATGAGTATGTCACTTCCTCTTGGGTGCCACTTCCCTTGAATACTGTCAAACATGCATGTGTTCTAGGGAGAAACCTAACCCTCAGCCTCCATGGGACCAAGGAACTCAGGCTATTTTCTAAGAGAACACAGCACCAGCACAGCCCTTCTCCTGCCAGTCATACCATCACCTGGGGAGCAGGGACAGGAAATCTCGCCCATGCAACAGAAAGTTCAAAATGTGACTTACTAACCTGGTGCCCCTGGGAAAGCAGCCGCTCCATGACACTCTAAAGAAAGAATCCTTCCAATGAAAGGACTGTCCAAAGCAGCGATTGATCGATTGATCGCTGAGGAGGAGAAAAGGAATCCACACAAACAAGGAAAGCTGTCCTGTTCCCAAGCTCGGTTTGGGCCTCCTCCCTGAGGGCAACTTAAGCCAGCCAAGCCCACAAAGCACTTTAGCCTATAAGCTTCAGTAATGAACCTGAAACCACTCCCCATATGTTAAATAGACCCTGGGCTGCTGAAAGAAAGAAAACCCACATAGAGAATGAGTTAAGGCTTCAGGCTTCATTTTTCTACTTGCTTCCCAAGAAAATCGTAACACGAACAAAGAGAACTCTCTCTTGCTTCTCTCCCTTCAGATACTGCGGTAAAGTGACTGATTCATTTCAAACAAGGGGAATACAGTCGGCCCCCTACTAAGGCCATGAAATGACGATTATATTGTTGCCCAAGTTGGGTGGTAGTCATGAAACATACGCACTATAACAATTTCACATTGCAGAAGAGGGACTTAAGATGTTGGTGTTTCTGAGAACCAAAAGCACACACTACACTTGTTTCAGATTTTTGTACAGCGTTCAATAAGCCTAAACCCTCATTAATCACTAACGTTCAAAAATTAATATAACTTCAAGGAAAAACCTTCTAACTTCAGATTCTGACTTAGTGTCTGTAAATCTTAAAATAAGTCAACCTTGTAGTTCTGATTTATCACCTGTATTTAAGATACACTTGTAAGGTAAAAAGATCTTTTTTAATGGATCGTTTATGGTCTTTTAAAATGGAGGTTGATATCACACACTATCGTTTCAAAGTAAGAATTTAAATTTAGTTTTTATTCTAGAAAATGTAACTGATAATTTCTTTAAGGCAGATAAATTTTAAAACACAGCCAATAATGTTCTAGCATATTGCTTTAAAAAAAAAAAGAAGAAATGCTCAGGTTTTAACATAATGTGCTCATGGAGGATTCAATTTCCGCCTAGTTTCCAACTCCAAGAACATTTTTAATTCTAGTGGCTTGCTTCCATTTTATTTAAATTTCTATTTTTTAAAAAAGTCCTATTTTATTTAATAAGATCGATTTTAATGCGATGGTCAAGGTTTTTAATATTACTGTTTCTCTAATTCATAAGATTTGACCAAATATTCCAAGGAAAATGTGATTCACTTGTGCCAAATAGACTTACTTGCATTTTGGGTAAAATTCAAGTTACTCAAAGCCTATGAAACATAATCTATTAACCTATTAGCTCCACAATGTGAGGCATGAAAATCCTGGTGACTACCTCGGACCTAACACTCCCCCCGCCCACCTCCCCTACATACTCCCAGGTCAGGGCTCCTGTCACTTAGCATCAGGGTAGAACAAGGGCAGCAAGACAATCACAGCAGTGAAAAAAGAAACCAACTTCAAGGCGGCAGGTGGCTGATGACTTAAAAAGGAGCCAGTACCCCACCTGCTGGCAAAACCAAGCGAAGACTGGAATGCCTGACTGAGCCTCAAGGGAAAGATGATTTACTTTGATGTTGAAAAGAAAAACAAACGAAGGGACAATCCATCATAAAAGCACATTAAAGTCACATGAAATGGGTAGAAGTAATTATTTAAAAAGTTTTCCCCTACAAGAGTAGAATATTTCTAGAAGATAGGAAAAGGTTTATGCAAAGAAAAGTAAATTCAAAACCATCTCTTTTATGTGGATCTGGTTTGCAAACATATCTGTTCATCTGCATTCCTAAGGAAATCTTCTGATAATTAATATTAATCTCTCCTTTGCCCAAACAACTACAAGAAGTATTCCTGTTGCTGTAAATACAATCTCGGGAATGGAAGAAATAGAGATAAATCCCCAAGCCAGGTAGATAAACTAGTCGAGGAACTGTGTCTCCATCAGTCTGTTAAAAGTCTCTATTCCCAGGATTTTTCCTATCTTCCTGTCAAAACTGATTTCCATTTGTCTCATATAAATTAACTGCTAAAATCAAGATCTGACATCAATCTCAATGAAGACAAAAATAGTTAAATATTAGACCCCAAATTATACTATGCTCTTTAATAAAACCCCAGCAAAAATAAGAGTAGGGTGGTACTTTTACATGAGCCCAAGTGGTTGACTAAAATGGATAAGGATCACTATTATTTAAGCTCTTCCTATGAGCCAGGCATGCTCATAGGATGATGTAAAGTGCCTGACATCTATCAACGCATTTAAACCTCACTACCCTATAGTTTGCCTGCAGTCATACCACCCTGGCATCCAATCCTGTCAGATCTCGGAAGCTAAGCAGGGTTGGACCTGGTTAGTACTTGCATAGGAGACCACCTGTGAACACCAGGTGCTGTAGGCTTGGGAGACAGACCCCACAACCCACTCCCCAAAATCAATCTGCCATTGAAAACCCTATGAACAGCAGAGAAGCACTGACAATAGTGTTTTGCCTGTTGTACATAGGGTTGCTATGAGTCGGGTATAGCCTCCAGGGCACCTAACAACAACCACAAAGTATATAAATAATCTGGAGATGATTAAAATTATATGGGAGGACGTGCCCAGGTTACACGTAAATAGTATATCATTTTACATAAGGGATTTGAGCGTCCGTGGATTTTGGTACCCAGTGGAGGCCTCTGATACCAGGTGTGGTATCATCCTGCTTTACTAAAGCCTGACCGTGCTTTACTAACTCTGTCCTCCTGGTGCATAGGTCCTGAACTCTGGTCTATGCAAAGAAGGTGGTCAGGCTCTGCTCACTGCAGAGGAGAAAAATGGCCAACGATGTACCATGAGCGGTCCTCACGCAGGCTTTCCAAGCAGCATTCACAGAACTGACATCCAGAGGCACCACAAGAGGTCAGAGATCCCCAGGCAGAGAAGGAAGCAGTGGAGTGGGCCAGGGGAGGGACCTCCCGCTGGAGCCTGTTTAGGCCACGAGGGAAGCGGCAGGAGCCCTCCTGAGTCACATCATGAAGGCAAAGAGGCATCGCTCAGGGGGTCCAAAGGTGAACGTGGCTGGAAGAGTATGTGGACATGAGGAAGGCCATGCTGTGGCAAGTGAGGGCAAAGGTGGAAGACGTTGCGGACAAAGGAAGGCAGGCATGTTTCAGTGCCCTAAAATGTCCATGTCACCCTGTCCCGAGCACCACGTGCTTGGCTGGCACGGTGATCCCAGCAGTGCCACACTCCCAGGCTCCCTGGGCAAGGCACTCCTGGTCCTGGGTTGAGCCGTGGTTATTAATGTCATCCACAGAGCACAGGAGGAAGAGCAGGCTGGGGAGGAGCCCAGGCAGGGTGGCCAAGCCTGGCGGTGGGCTGTGGGAAGCTGGGATGGGGTTCAGCAGGCCCTGGAGGGCCCTGACATGTCAGGCCTGCACCAGGCAGGGGAGCTGCACATCTAAGGAGCAAAGGCACAGAAGGGGCAGCACAGCGAGGGCTGGTGGGGCCCACACTTTGCCCCTGGGGAACGCACAGCATGTAAGGGAATGGTGAAGTTTTATGGCAAGGGGTTCTGGGAATCCCAGACGGAATTCAGGATGTGGGTGGGGGAAAAGATTCACTTTTATTTACTAACCTCTAACTGAAATTCAGTGTTTCCTTCAATGACAAGGGTAGGCAACGATCTGCAATAAAACTGGCCATCCTTGTGACTTGTCCCTAATAGAAGTCAAAGGAAATTTTCCTATCACATTGTTGTCATTAGGTGCCGTTGAGTCAGTGTCTGACTCATCCCAACCCTACACGCAACAGTGGAAACACTATTAGCAGTGCTTCTCTGCTGTTCATAGGGTTTTCAATGGTGGATTGATTTTGGGGAGTGGGTTGCCAGGTCCTTCTCCCAAGCCTATAGCACCTGGTACTCCCTGGAGGTCTCCCATCCAAGGACTACCCAGGCCCAACCCTGCTTAGCTTCTGAGATCTGTTGGGATTGGCCGCCACAGTGCCACAGCTGCAGGTTTTCATATTATAGTTACTGCAAATATCTCAGTGCATCATTTCCACTCATCATACTTGAGAATGACAGTCGTGATCAGATCCGCCACTAGAGCCTGGTGTATAATGCACTGTAACAAAGGACAGGTGCCACAACATCACCCATTTACCTCGTAGCATATTTATAACTGTGTGTCTGTAAAATTCGGTGTTCTTTGTAACCTTACGCATTTTAATTGTATGCAGCAAACATTATCCTTCTCTTAAGGATTTCATCAGCTTTGTCAGAAAGGCAGAGAGATCTCTACGGTACATGAAAAAGTGATTTAAGGAGGGAAAGAAAAAGTCACAGGAAGACTCTTTAAAATGGCATTCACAGAGGGAAAGCCCAAGATGGGGTGAAACTAGCATTCCAATCTAGGATTTGAACCCAAGGCTTCCTGACTTGTGCTCTTTCCTACTTGATTCCACACCCTAAAATAATAGACACTGTCATCCTGTCATCTGTGCCAAGGGCTTTCACGTGTAGTCGTTCATTAGCTCATCACGGCAGCCTAGAGTAGGAGGCAGGCAACCCCAACCTGCCTTGGGCCTCAGCAGAAGCCGCTCTTTAAGGAGACCCCCCTTCCTCAGCCCCCACACTGCGCCAGTCCCAGGAGGCTCCGGGCCACTCTGTGGCCCACTCTGTGGAGTCCTAGCCGTGAGCACTGAAGAGGGCAGCGAGGAAGTGCTGGTCCCATACAATACCAGCTAGATCCCCGGGGAAAGAGGAGGGGCCCAGTGCACACAGAACCACATGACTGCAGAGGGCTTCTGTCGGCACGCAGAGCTTGCAGCCAAACTGGGTTTAGTTCTGATTGGCGATTGGGGTGCCATACAAGATTTACAATACATCGGCTGTTTCATTTTCCCTCAGCCATACCCCAGCAGAAGCCTCTGCTTAAGCAACCAGTTTGAAATTAGTTGGATGAGCTGACACAGGGCTCTCTGTTCTCGCCTCACAGGGCCCACCAATGGCATTCATTATTTAACTTGTGACGCGTATTGCCAAGGCTGCGCTGATGACAAGGACGTTTATTGTCTTCACATCCACTCCCTGTTCTGTACCAGCCATCGTGGCTCCTGTCTATATATTTTGTTTTGCTTCTCTTACTTTACAGGATTACTTGTTGTTGTTGTTAGGTGCTGTCGGGTCGGTATCCAACTCATAGCGATCCTTACAGGGTTTTCAATGGCTGAGTGCTTCGGGATTGCCTTGGGAGTGGATTGCCAGGCCCTTCTCCCGTTTTTGCAGTGCTGGGAATTGAACTCGGGACCTCAGAGACTGCAGCACAGCGCTCTACTCACTGAGCTAAATCCCAGCCCTTACAGGGTTACTAGTTATTGCAAATTACTCTGAAATCTAGTCTAATCCGCCAAAGTGAGACGTTTTGAAAGATGTTAACAAAACACTTTTAAGGTGCATGTGCTGGCATGCTTTTATATCACTATCATTTTATACAAAATGGTTTAATCTCAAGCGGATTTTCTCTCAAGGTTGCCTGGGTAACCTGTCTTTTGAAATCACCCATTCAGTTCCTAGACTACGGTGGTCCCTTCTCATGGGCTGCAGGCTTTCCTTGGACACACTAATGAGAACTTAGCTCCCTATGATTGTTGTTGTTAGGTGCTGTCGAGTCAGTATCTGACTCATAGCGACCCTGCATACAACAGACGAAACACCACTGTCAGTGCTTCTCTGCTGTTCAAAGGGCTTTCAATGGCAGATTGATTTTTGGGAGTGAGTTGTCAGGTCCTTCTCCCAAGCCTGCAGCACCTGGTGTTCCCAGGCAGTCTCCCATCCAAGTACTAAACAGGCCCAACCCTGCTTAGCTTCCGAGATCTGATGGGATCAGATGCCACAGGGCTACAGCTGCAGGTCCCTATTATTAGTCTGATACAATAAGCTCTGCTGAAAAACAAGCGGCATATTGGTTAATATGCAGGTTGAGCTGTAAATTGTTCATTGATTGACCTTTAATTTTTTAATTTTTAAATAAAGAGCCATACTGAAAATTGTCACTTGCCTTCTAGTCATAATAACCTAAAAATTAGGATGAGAATTCTGGAAAAAAAAAAAAAAAAAAAAAGTTCAACATTCATCTCTGGGCCCCAGAAGAAGATCCGGGCTCTCCTGCTGCCGCCTGCCTCTGCCCCGCACGCCCTGCACTATGCCACTGTACAGGAAGTGACCTCCACACTCAGGCCAGGCCCTGTTGGGAAGTAGGGACTCAACCGGCAGCAAGAAGCTCAGGATTATCTACCTTCTTAGCTAATTATCCAGAAATATCTTCTTCCTTCCTTACCCAATTTGGTAAGGAAGCCCTTCAGGCTGCCCCGCCAGATCCTTTAGCCTGAAACCACGTGGCTTCCCTTCCGGTGTCTTCGCTTTGCTTTCGCCCTGCTTCCTCACAGGCCCACTCCCGCCAGCCAAGTTGGTTTATTCCATTTGCAAACCACCTAGTTCTTCCTGCCCTTTAGGTTTTGCATCTGCCCCACCCGAAATGCCCTTCCAACTTTTCTCCCTCTTTACAAGAGGCAGCCTGCACCCAAGACCCTAACAGAGCCTTCTCAGACCACCTAGGTTTTTTAAAATCGCTCAACAAATACAGCAATCAGCAGCAGCAACTAATTATTCCTTGGGACATTTTCTCTCTTGTTTCTTGGCTACTTTACATGTATCAGATGCTCTGGGACTTAGCATAGGATTCCATCCCAATAAACTGGGGTTAAACTGAAAATATAAAAAGTCAAAAATGCATTTAATGCCATACTCAGTGGCACATGCCTGTAATCCCAGCTACTCAGAAGACTGATGCAGGAGGATTGCAGGCTCAAGGCCAAAGGCAGCCTGTGTAACTTAATGAGACCTTGTCTTGAAATAAAAATCAAAAAGGGGCCAAGGATATGGCTCAGTGATAGAGCACTTATTTAGCATATGTGAGGCCCTATGTTCAACCCCCAGTACTGGGGGAAAAAAAAAGTTAATAATTCAGTACACTAAAACTACTGACCATGATAATTTAACCTATCCTACCTTAAAGGTCCTCAGAACACTTAACATTAGCCAACAATTGGGCAAAATCATCTAATACAAAGCGTCTTTTATAATAAAATATTGAATACATCATGAATTTTTAAATACTATACTGAAAATGAAAATCAAAATGGGTATATGGGTATACTCTTTCACCATGCTAAAGCTGAAAAACCATTAGGTCAAACCATCATACTAATATTTACTTCTAAGTTATCAATAACTATAAATCACAAACTGTATCTCTGAAATCGACCAGTACAAAAAAGTATATTACAAAACTCGCTTTACATAGCCGTCAGGTATATATTTGTGGATTCTTTGAGCTTTAAATTTCTGTTACTTAATGATAATCACAAAACAATAGGCAATGCTATTGCCACATATCTTACTGTACCTAATATCTTTTTTCTATTCACACCTACTCTACTAGGTAGAGCCTAGTATTTTCTCCATTTCTCAAATGACAAAATGGGGCCAGAGACATTAACTTGTCTTATTCATGTTCATTCAACATATATTCATTAAGCACCTACTATGTGGGAAGCATTATTATCAGAATTAATGTTGTAAAGCAGAAAACTTGTACCTCCAGGG
>VMDO01026661.1:0-26378 GCA_007922755.1 Pedetes capensis | reverse complement strand
TAGATTCTTGAGTGCTACTGGCTTATAGTTTTAATCCTTGCATTGTCTTGATTAGGTTTTGCATCATGAAAGGAGTTAGTAAATTTTCCTTTTTTCTCCATGATCTGCAACAACATACAGTACAGAGCTTTAAGAGTTTGATAGTTTAACCATGGGAAAACATCTGTATCTTACTGTCTTATAGAGTGTATCCTTCATCATTTCCTCTATTCTATCAAAATGCGTGGGTTTTGCCTTTCTAATTCTAGCAGGGTAATATATCCCTTAATTTTCAAATTCATTTCTATAGAGAAAACTTCTATTTTAAGGACCATTTGCTTGCCATCTCTTGATTTGTATGTTTGTGCCTTATATTGCTTTTTACTTTTGTTGTTGGGAGATTGAACCCAGCACACACTCTGCATATCCAGCCTTTCTTCTTTCTTCTTTTTCTTTTATTTTTTCTTTCTTTCTTTTGAGACAGGGTCTCACTATGTAGCCCAGGCTGGGCTAAAACTCATGATCCTCCTGCCTCAGCCTCCTGAGTGCTGGGAGTACAGGCAGGCCCCACCACACACAGCCCGAGACATTTTTTTTAATCCCATAGTTTCTATGGAGCAGGAATCCTGGCATGGATAACTGATACCTCTAGTTCAGGATCTAACCAATTTGTAGATGGATTTAGTTGGCTGTGGTAGGCAATCTCTACTGATATGAATATTATTCTTACTTTTTCTGTCATTCATTTTCACTGCTTTCTGTCTGATCCTTTTTATGTCTTTGTTTCTCTCTTTTTCATTATCTTGTTTCCTTACTGCAAAAAATGGGAGAAGGACGTGGCAATCCACTTCGGAAGCAATCTGGAAACAATCAGCCATTGAAAATTCTATGAGGATTGCTATGTCAGACCTGATTTCAGGGCACCTAGTAACAGCAACAACTAAATTTCACTTGAGTCTATTTACCCTTGAGTATCTTACAATTGACCCATTGTATCCATTAGAGGGTAATAGGTAGGAAGAAAGGGAATAGAGGGCTTTGCAGCCAGTCATCACCCAGCCTAGCCATTTACTTCCTTGCCACCTGTAATATAAGTATCAATGTGAACCTCCTATGGGACAAAGGCTTTGGTCTGATGGTCAGTGCTTCCCTGATAGATAATACCCTTACAAATAACATAGTTGCAAGAAGAAAACAGAATTAAAATCACTTCTCACCTCTACATTCATCCAGGAAGGATGATAAAACTGTGTGAAACATACACCACTCCCAGCAATTGAAAAGGACACTGTTTAGTGAATTCTGCTCCCTTATCAAGACCAGTAGCTACCTGGATTTCTATATCTCTTCGAAATGCCTGCCTCTGAGCCCAGTCTTTTGAAGACACTGGGAATCCATTAACCGCTTTTTGGCAAAGGTCTCAGGGGTAAAATGTTTCTTTCCTCCCCCAAGGACCCAAACTTCACTTTATATAAAAGACAATGTGACCTCTGCTCCAGGCAACCATAGCCCTTTACTACTGTCCACCTTCGCCTTCACATCTCAAAGGTGTACTCTCTTTATAATCTAAATCTTTAATAAATTTAGCCTATACTCTATACTATAATCCGTCTCATATAAATTTCTTTCATATGGAGAAACATAGGCAAATCCAGGTATCTGCTGCTAGGGAGGGGAAGGTAATTGTTGCTCCTGGGAAGGACCTGTCTGCTACTGGATGTACACTTCCTTCTCTGGACCTGCTTCTGGCATCTTTTTCTCTCTAAATGCTCACCTTTTGCTCTGGAAATATGTACTATCTCTCACCCTTTATCTAATAGACTCAAAACTCCGATTCACTCTCTTACCGGCTCATCCTAAAATTCATTTTTGTGACTGAGTCAAGGACTCAACATCTTCCCTGAGTGGAGGTCCTACAAAGGGCAACTCCTCAGGGCAGATGGTTAACATTGGGGTACAGCACCCCTAAATCCACTGACACTTCTACTTTTGTCTTTTAAAAAATTCTTTCTTAAATTAAGACAATATATTCATATTCTCTTTCTTCCTCTCTCCTGTCTCCTCTCTCCTCTCCCCTCCCTTCCTCTCCTCTCCTCTTCTTCCTCCTCCTCCTCTACTACTACTACTACTACTATTACAACTACAACTACTACTCTTCTTCTTCTTCTTCCTCCTCTTCTTCTTCTTCTTCTTCTTCTTCTTCTTCTTCTTCTTCTTCTTCCTCCTCCTCCTCCTCCTCCTCCTCTCTCTCCCTCTCCCTCTCCCTCTCCCTCTTCACTGAGGGGTTAAACCCAGGGTCTCATGCATGCTTTGCAAGCATTCTACCACTGAGCTGTACTCTCAGCACATTTTTCACTTTTTTTGAGACAGGATCTCACTAAGTTATGCAGACTGCCTCTGCCCTCCAACCTGAGATCCTCCTGCCTCTGCCTCCTGAGTTTCTCGGATTATAGGAATGGGTGACTGCCCAGCTGAATAAAAGGAAGGCTCTTTTCCTCTGTCTCTGGTTTTAACCTTGTCCTTTCTCAGTTTCTGAATTTCTTACAAGGTATTTTTGAATATCTTCTTATACATGTTTGATTATATTTAATTTTTACCATTTTCTTCTGCTTTATGGTGTTTTCATGGACATTTTTCTTCACATGTGTAAAATTTCCTCATTTCTGTGAAATTTTGTTTTCTAATATTTTGGAATACTTCTATATTGATTTTCTGATGTTTCTTTTATTCATTTTTATGGCCTTTGGGATATTTTGCAAGATTTGTACTTTCATAAGGACCCTACTCTTAACATAACAAAATCTAGAACTTTAGCATATTTGTTTTAGGTGGGGATGGGAAAGGCTATGTGTCCTCTGATTTTGTGATTCTCCTTTGTCTTGCAGGACCCTCCATTTTTTTCCCTTTTACCTTTTTTTCTCTTTTACTATCTAATTGTCAAATGGAATTTCTTTCTTCTTTATTGATTTTTTTCAGAAGCTATGTTTTCCAAGGAATGCTCCTTTAAAAAAATGATGTTGTTGTTAAATGCCCTCAAGTCTGGTCTGACCCATAGTGACCCTAAGTACTACAGAAAAAAACATTTCCTGATTCTGTGCCAGACAAACGATCTTATTTATGTTTAAGCCCATTGTTGCAGACACTGTGTCAAACGATCTAATTGAGGGTTTTCCTTTTTTTCATTGACCTGCCACCCTCTCAAACATGATGTCCTTCTCCAGGGATTGGTCCCTCCTGACTACATATCCAAAATATGCAGGACACAAGCCATCCTTGATTCCAAGGTGCACCCTGGTTGCACTTCTTCTAGGGCAGATCTGTTGGTTCTTTAGGCAGTCCATGGTATGTTTGATATTTGTCTCCAGCACCATAATTCAGAAGGATCAATTCTCCTTTCTCTCTTGTTCAATATCGAGCTTTCACAACTATAGGATGCTACCAAAAATACCATGGCATGAGTCAGGCACACCTTCGTCTTCAATGTGACATCTTTACTTTTCAATACTTTAAAGAGATCTTTTCCTACAACTTTTCCCAAAGCAATGAATCTTTTGATTTCTTGACTGCTTCTTTCATGGGTGTTAATTGTGGAACAAAGGAAAGCAAAATTGTAGACAACCTTAATCTTTCATCCATTTGTTGTGAATTTGCATACTGACCCAGTTGTAAGGATTTTAGTTTTGTTGATGTTAAGCTGCAGTCCATACTGAAGGCTATGTATTTTCCTCTTCATCAGTAAATGTTTCAAATCTTCTTCACTTTCAGCAAGCAGCATTTTGCCACCTGCATAATGCAGGTTGTTAATGAGCCTTCCTCCAATCCTGATGTTACATTCTTCTTCATAAAGTCCAGCTTCTTGGATTATTTGCTCAGAAGAGAAATTGAAGGGATATGGTGAAAGGATACAGCCCTGAAGCATACCTTTCTCAACTTTAAACCAAGCAGTGTTTCCTTCTTCTTTTCAAACAACTACCTCCTGGTCCATGAACAGATTCCTTATTAGTACAATTAGGTGCTCTGATATTCCCATTTTTGCAGTGTTATCCAGAATTTTTTATGATCCATACAATAAAATGCCTTTACATAGTCGATAAAACATAGATAGACATCTTTCTGATATTCTCTCCTTTCAGCTAATACCCATCTAACATCAGCAATGATGTCACTGGGTCTCCACCCTCCTGAATCCAGCTTGATTTTCTGGGATTTTCTTGTCTATATACTGCCATAGTTGCTTTTGAATGATCTTTAGTAAAATTTAGTTTGCATGTGATATTGATGATATTGTTCAATAGTTTCAACATTCAGTTGGAGCCCCTTCCTTGGGAATAGGCACAAATATGGATCTCTTCCAGTCTGTTAGCCAGGTTGCTGTTTTCCAAATCTTTTGGCATAAACATGATAGCACCTCCAGTGCTGCATCTGTTTGCTGAAACATCTCTATTGGTATCCCATCAATTCCTGGAGCCTTGGGTTTCACCAATTCCTTTAAGGCAGCTTCTACTTTTTCCTATAATACCATTGGCTCCTCATCATATGCAATCTCGTGAAATGGTTGGTCATCCAGCAATTCTTTTTGATATAATAACTCTGTGTTTTCCTTCCATCTTCTATCTTTGATGTTTCCTGCACAATTTAATATTTTCCTTATAGAATCTTTCGCTATTCCTACCTGAGCTTGAACTTTTTGTTCAGTTCCTTAGGATTGAGAAAAACAGAGCATGTTGTTCCCTTTTGGTTTTCTATCTCAAGCTCTTTGCACATATCATTAAAATATTTGATTTTATCTTCTTGAGCTCCCTTGTAAAATCTTCTGTTCAGCTCCTTAACTTCATCATGTCTTCCTTTTACTTTAGCTGCCTGACATTCAAGGGCAAGTTTCAGAGTCTCTTTTGACCTGTAATTTGGTCTTTCCTTTTTCCCCCCTATCTCTTTAATAACCTTTTACTTTCCTCATGAATGATAACTTTGATGGGATGCCACAACTCATTTGATCTTTTACCATTTGTGTCTAATGCATTAAATCTGTTTTGAGGTGGCCTCTGAATTCAGGTGGGATATAGGCAAGGTCATATCTTGGCTCTCATACTTTTATTCTAATCTTCTTCAATTTCAGTTTGAATTTGCACATGGGCAGTTGATGGTTTGATTCATAATTAGCACTTGGTCTTGTTCTGATGTTTCATTTGGAGCTTTTCCATCATTTCTTTCCACAAATGTAGCCAATTTGGTTCCTGTATGTTCCATCTGGTGAAGTCCATGTGTAAAGTTGCCAACTATGTTGGTGAAAAAAGTGTATTTGCTATGCAAAGGTCATTGCTCTGACAAACTTCTATCATGCAATCTTCAGCATCATTTCTGTCCAGCAAGGTCATATTTTCCGACTACTGAGCCTCCTTCTTTGTCTCCAGCTTTTGCATTCCAGTCGCCAGTAATTATCAGTACATCCTGATTGCATGTTTGATTTAATACAGATTGCAGAAGCTGGTAGAAATCCTCCCTATCTTCATTTGTGGCCTTAGTGGTGGATGCATAAATTTGAATATTAGTCATAATAACTGGCCTTCCTTGTTGACATATGGATATTATTCTGTCACTGACAACATTGGATTTCAGGACAGATCTTGAAATATCTTTTCTGATGATGAAAGGAACCCCATTTCTCTTTAGCTTATCATTCCCAGCATAGTAGACCATATAATCATCTGATTCCAAAATGGCCCACCCTGGTCCATTTTAGCTCATTGATGCCGAGAATGTCAATGTTTATGCACTCCATTTCTCTTTTTACAATTTCTAGTTTTCCTAGGTTCATACTATGTACATTCCATGTTGCAATTACTAATGGATGTTTACAGTTGTTTCTCCTCATTTTGAGTGATGCCACATCAGCAAATGGCGGTCTCTGGGGCTCTACTCCATTTCTCTCAACAAGGTAGACTCTACTTTGAAGAGGCAACTCTTCCCCAGTAGTCTTTTGAGTGCCTTCCAACCTGAGGTGGCTCATTTTCCAGGACTATATTTGACAGTGTTTCTCTGCTATTCCTCGGGTTTTTAATGGCTAGTTGGTTCTATAGTGGGTTGCCAGTTCCTCCTCCCTAGTCTGTCTTAGTCTGGAAGCTCAGCTGAAACCTGTCCACCATGGGTGACCCTGCTGGTAACTGAGATACTGGTGCCATAGCTTTCAGTGTCATAGCAACATGCAAGCCCCCCAGTACAGCAAACTGACAGATGTGTGGGGGTTAAAAAATATGCATTTTAAATCCCTTCCCTATGATCCATGCTCTGATTTATTCAGATGCTTTTTTAGACTATTCAGACTTATGGTGAACCTTTCTGAAACTGATTTTGGATCAGGTGTAGGCCCCTTCCTTAGTTTCCTCTTCTTTCATTCCCACAGTTTTTCTCCTATTGCCTTGTGACTTCTTGTTGTCAGGTTCCTTCAAGTCAGTGTCTGACTCATAGCAGCCCTATGTACAACAGGCAAAACAGTATTGTTATTGCCTCTCTGCTATTCATAAAGTTTTCAATGGCTGATTGTTGTTTTTTGGAGTGGGTTGCAAGGTCCTTCTCCCAAGCCTACAGTACCTGGTGTTCCCATGTGGCCTCCCATCCAAGTACTAACCGTACAACAGGCAAAACAGTATTGTTATTGCCTCTCTGCTATTCATAAAGTTTTCAATGGCTGATTGTTGTTTTTTGGAGTGGGTTGCAAGGTCCTTCTCCCAAGCCTACAGTACCTGGTGTTCCCATGCGGCCTCCCATCCAAGTACTAACCAGGCCCAACCCTGCTTAGCTCCTGAGATCTGAAAGAATCGGTTGCCACAGTGGTACAAGCCGCAGGCTGCCTTGTGGCTGGAGGGTGAGAAATAAGGTGCAGCATGAGAGAATGCACTAAAGTTTGGTGATTTTATTTTTTTTATCTATAATCATTTTAAAGTTTTGATACTTAGTCTTGAAGTTATGCTGAGGTCTTGTTTTTGTTTAAATTTACATTTCCCATCTTGTTATTTGATATTGTTTGGGGAAGACAACATTTGAGGCTTTTAGCTTGGTGACCACCAGTATCTTCAGCTACCTAGAAATTCTCCTTTTAATTTACTTAATTACTTCTTCTTACTTTTTCTAATTACTTTTTCAAATTTTGTCTTTGGAAGTTTTGAGAGGGCAGGAACTTTGACTGTCTTGCTGTGGTTTATCTCCTTTGCCTAATATAGATGAAAGTGTAATTTAGCTCAGTTGGTAGAGTGCTGCGCTGCAGTCTCTGAGGTCCTGAGTTCAATTCCCAGCACTGCAAAAATGGGAGAAGGACCTGGCAATCCACTCCCAAGGCAATCCTGAAAGAGCTAGCCATTGAAAACCCCATGAGGGTTGCTATGAGTAGGATGAGTAATAGAGTAAAAAGAAAAATGGACTCTAGTCTAGTGCCATGAATACTAGATTCTAAATGCCTGTGTTCAGACACTTAGCCTACTTAGGCCTTTGATTCTTTATCTATAACCAAGGATCTCACAGGATTATTGTGGAAAAAGACCAAGGACAGAAATATCTATCTATGCTTAACTGCTGTTATTGTTGTTAGGTGCTGTTGAGTCGGTATCCGACTCATAGCGACCCTCATAGGGTTTTCAATGGCTGACTGTTTCGGGATTGCCTTGGGAGTGGATTGCCAGGTCCTTCTCCCATTTTTGCGGTGGTGGGAATTGAACTCGAGACTTCAGAGACTGCAGCGCAGTGCTCTACCAACTGAGCTAAATCCCAGCCCGCTTAACTAGTTAACTCTTATTCAACGCACACACGTGGGCACACACATACACTCTAAACTTCACATTAATAACCTATATGGCTTTCTCTCTTACTCAGGTAATCCTAAGCATTTGTTAATTATATTAATCCTATTTATATGTAAATTTAAAAAATAATCTAACATCATCCTTTTCTTGCAATTTCAAGTACCCTATGTCGCCCTTCTTAAGATCTGTCTCATAAAACTCCTCTGTATCTTCCTGATTTTATAAAAAAAATGGACAACACAAATCTGAATGTTAGTTCATAGTGTATTTTGCATAAAATGTAGCCTGTTTTAATAGTTTGTTAATGCAAAAAAGCTTATACCCTAAAAACCTACTTTCATCTTGAAATTTTAGAAATTATAGTAATCATCATGCTCATAATAGTAATAACAATAACACATTTCTATGGTTTCAATATGATTTATTCCCAAGAAAATTCATGTTGAGGCTTGGCCCTCAATGCAGCAGTATTGGGAGATGGGGGTTCAGAGGGTAGACGCCTCATGAATGGATTCATGCCTATTTGGTAAATGAGTTCTCACTCTCATGAGAAAAGATTGTTATAAGCAAGTTTGGCTTCTTTGGCTATCTCTCTTGTTTCTCTTCTGTACATACTGGCCTGCCTGTTTGCTTTCTACCACAAGCTGAAGCAGCATGAGGCCCTCACCAGAAGCTGAGCAGGTGCTGGTATCTTGTTTTTGGACTTTCCATTCTCCGGAAATGTGAGCCAAAGTATACCTCTTTTCTATATAAATTACCAGTCTTAGAAATTCTGCAATATCAAAAGAAAAAAACTGAGGCAGCACGTATTGAGAGTTTACTATGTGCCAGTGACTATTTTAAATGCTTTTATCAAATCATTTCATCTTCATAAAAATACTGTGAGGTTAAGTATTATTATTTTTATCCTCATTATAGAAATAAGCAGACTAAGGCAAGTAATGTGCCAGAGGCTGCACAGCTAGCAAATACCATATCCATTATTTCAATGCAGTGAAAAAGATACATAAGTTAATTAGGCAAATGATAATGATACTACTTAGAAATGATGCTACTTAGAAAGGTGAATTCTTCTTTAACCCTTATTTACCAATCCAAAATTTTCTAAGTAAAAGTGAATCTCAATCAGATAAAATTATTTGAAAATATTCACCAAAAAGGCTTGAAATTTTCCATTCCCTAAACAGAGTAGGGGCCTGCAGCGGTAGCCCTGTGGCATCCGATCCCGTCAGATCTCGGAAGCTAAGCAGGGTCGGGCCTGGTTAATACCTGGATGGGAGACCGCCTGGGAACACCAGAAGCTGTAGGCTTGGGAGAAGGACCTGGCAACCCCCTCCCAAAAAGCAATCTGCCATTGAAAACCCTATGAACAGCAGAGAAGCACTGACAATAGTGTTTCCCCCGTTGAACAGAGGGTCGCTATGAGTCGGATACCGACTCGACGGCACCTAACAACAATAACAACAAACAGAGTAGAGTTCGAAACTGCAAAGGGCAAGTTACTGCTCAAAGGAAGAGAATTAGAGGAGAGTGAAGAAGGGTAGAGTTTGGCATAGGCTGGGGGAACCCCAACCTTAGATAATAGTTGAATTTTTTAATCATTCCATTCTCAAGGGAGAGAGTCCAGGCATTTGACTCTGATGTCTGAAATGCATTGCTTCAAGGCAGTCAATTAAGATGCTCTTATTTTTCACAACAGTTCTCTTTAGGAGTTTTTGACTTGGAAAACAAATGAAACAAAATGAAGTTAATGACTCTTTCAAGTCTTTCCATCAAAGGTCTCAAATTACATCTATTGTATGCTTGAAAAACATCCCACTAGAACACAGTGATGGAGGAAGTGAGGAAGGAAGGAAAGAGGAGAGGCTAAAGGTAAACAAGATCCTAAAGGTGCTAAAAAGTCACCACCAGTCACAGAAAATAATATAAGCAGCAGAAAATTAAGGGACTGGTATTGAGAAGGACTATAACCATTTTAATTCTGACCCCATCTGCTACTTCCCTTCTTAAAAGTCCAGATATGATCAGAGTATGTGCAGCAACAATCACACCATCCACATTAGGAAATGAGTGCTCCATCCACATTATGAGATTTGGAAAAAACAATGAGAATGGATCTAGACATCCATTAGAAAGAATCCTGGGCATAGCTGGCCTTTGTGTTATTAGCTACAAATAACAATGAAATTCTTGGTTTTCTTCTTTTCTTGCCCAAGAGGCTCACCTTATAACTTTCTCAAAAATCATCATTAGGTTCCAAATCCCAGACTTAGCTGGGAACATGATTACTAAGGAAAAATAAACCTCAAGCAGATCAGATTACTTAAAAATACACACAGAAAACTTGAAAGCTTCTATTTCTTAGCAAGAGTAGGGTTTGTAGTACATTTTTCAGCTAAACATTAGTGAGGACAAGTAAACTTTTGCTCTTGACCTTAGCTAAAATTGACATCTTTACCCAGAAATTTGTTGGCTATACTAGAGTCTATCTCAGTCATTGAAAAACCATTAAAACATGTTAGGAAGCTAATCTGGATTATTACCAATATCGTATAAAAATAGTATCAAACAAGAATTTTTATGACTGGAACAAGAAATTTAAAAATAGATGTCTTTTCTTAGTTAAGTTGAACACATTTCAGATGTGGTCAGTAAAAACAGGAAGGGAGACGGTTTGTAGAAACCATTCCTGATGAGAACCTGCAGTGAGGGCTGCAGCCCCATGCTCCTACAGCCCTAACCTGAAGAGTTCCCCTTTTTTGGGACCTCCACTCATGTGAAAACTGGGTCCTTGGCTCGGTTGCAAAAATGAATTTTAGGATAAATAAGTAAGAGAGTCAAACAGTCTGAAGTTTATTAGGTAAAGGGTAAGAGACTGTACACACTTCAGAGCAAATGCCATTGTCGAGAGAGAGATGCCCCTAGGTGCCTTCACAATGAGTATATGTATGATTTGGGGCTTTTGAAGTTATATTGTCAATGGGCTTCCAGCAGGTGTCTGGTATAGATTTTGTTGTTGTTGTTGGGTGCCCTTGATTTGGGTCTGACTAATAGCTACCCTAGGGAGAAGGGCCTGGCAATCCACTCCCAAGGCAATCCCAAAGCACTCAGCCATTGAAAATCCTATGAGGGTCGCTATGAGTCGGATACAGACTTGATGGCACCTAACAACAAACAACAATAGCTACCCTATGTACAACAGAACAAAACACTCCCTGATGCTGTGCCAGTGCTTCTCTGATATTCATAGGGTTTTCAATGGCTGATTGTTTCGAGGTTGCTTTGGGAGTGGATTGCCACATCTTCCTCCCATTTTTGCAGTGCTGGAGATCAAATCCAGGGCCTCAGATTGCAGAGTAGCACTCTACCAACTGGGGTAAACCTCAGCCCTGTGTTATAGATTTACAGATTTGAAAGGAAGCATTGTTAAAATGCCTAGATTGGGATAGTCGAGGAAGTTCCTACTATACCTAGTCACAAGGAAATTATCTACGTCTGTTAACAAGGAAATTACCTGTAATTATAGTCCATAATCTGATTTGGTGAGGTTCTCAGGGAAGCATTGGTTTCTGTAGTTCTTATGGCAGCCTTTTTCTTCTGGTTGTTTTTGAATTCTTGGCTGATAAGACTTAGACCAGACCCTGGGGTGAAAAGGCCTTTTCCTTCTCATGTCCCCTAAATTTTCCCTGTCTTTCTCCCCTTCCTCCAGGCCAACAGAGAGGCAGACATGCCCATCTTTTGGTATATCTTCAGGTAGTAAAATGGAAGAGAATTGTATTTATCCATTTCTCACTTCACCACATAATATTAATTGAATTCTGTGATTTATAATCCAAACTTTTGATTAACTATAGGCCAGTTACATCTTCTCACTTCGTGAGCATATACAGAACTGCTAGTAACAGTTCTTCTTCATTTAATGCCCTCCTCCCACTTCCTTTTGGTTTTTATTTATTTTATTTGGTTTGGGTTTTGTTGTATATTATTAGGTTTGGGGTTTTTGAGACAGGGTTTCACTATGTATTCCAGGCTGGCCTCAAACTCACAGTCATGTCCTAGCCTCCTTGGTACTGAGATTACAGGCATGAGCCACCATGCTTGGCTTGCTTTTTTTTTTTTTTTTTTTTGCCTCCTTTACTTCTTGAGAGTATGAAGACATGTTTGTTTGTTAAAGCTCCATTGGCCATCAAATTTACAAAGGTCCCACTGGCCCAGCTTGCCCTACAGATGCCCTGAATTTGGAGAAAAGTAAAGGTTTAAATAGCTTATAAGACACATCTATGATAAACAAGGATCACTGGGTTTAGAGGAGTAAAAATATCCAAAATATGAACAAGATATTGGAAAACAGTAGTTATCTTGCAGGTCCCATATGGTGGTCATACTGAAAATGAGTCTTTTTCCATAGTCCCAGGAAAGCTGGATATTTGATTCATTATTAGTCCTTTTGTTCTGATTTGGGGGGAATATTTGTTTATAGCCATACTCAAAAGAGCAGACAGCAGTACAGGGACAAGACTAATTTCTGTGCAATATCTATGAGAAGATAACCTAAACTTCAGTCAGAAAATAAGTGTTTACTAAAAGCTGGGCACAGTGGCATACACCTGTAATCCCACTGGCTCTGGAGGCGGAAGCAGAAGGATCACAAATTTGAGACCAGAGGCAGTCTGCGTAATTTAGCAAGACCCTGTCTCAAAAAGTAAAAAATGAGCTGGGGGCACAGTTCAGTGGTCCAGCACTTGCAGAGCATACAAGCACGAGGCCCTGGGTCCAACCCTCAATACCACCAAAAAAATAAAAATAAAAAAATAAGTGTTTACTGAGGGATGCATCATACAGAAAAGAAGTAATGAGAAACTCAATCCACGCCCAGAGTTTGGTGAAGGTCACTTCAAGATGATGGTAGGGGGAAATGGTAGGGGGAAATGAAGCTGTGTATTTATTTGTGAACCATATTAATACACAAATCTGTAAAGCATGCAGCCTGACCCAAGATAAATGCATGTCCTTCTTCCAACCGTTTAGTTTTCAACTCCTCCAAAGGATTGCCATTCCAAGTACTGACTATAAGGAAGGTTGCTCCAAGGTGGGTTGTCCCTGACAGGTATAAATGTTACCTTTTATCATCTATTGTCCACTGACGACAAAAGGAAACTAATTAAGCATAATTTCCAGGCTCATAGAGTAAAGGTCCTTCAGTGGCCTGAGAATTGCTTGTGGGGTTGGAACAGTGCCAACTGTGTGTTGAATCTGGGCAATGATCCTGCACTCCTATAAATTGTAGAGTTAATGGTGAAATAATAGAGTCACAACTGGTAGGAAGCATATTTTTCTCTCTTGAAGAATGAAGTCCCTGCAGATGTGAAGTGAATGCATCAGTGTTCACTGCTATTGTGAATTCTCCTAAAGCCTCCTCCTAAATCCACAACGTCTCCCAAAGCATTTCAAGTTGGTGACATTTTCTATTATTCTTAAATGTGGTCTTTTCATGGCTTATTTACTTAAAGCTTTATTGTACATTTGTGAAGAAATTTCTTGGCTTGGTGTTTCAGTGATATCATTAGATTGTCTGTATGAATAAATGCTCCCAGATGGCTTTATTTCAGCCACACACAAAATATCCCATTGTCCATCTCTCTGGATGATTGAATTGATTTCAATTTTTTTAGCATTTCTATTCTTAACATTACAGAGAAGTCTACCAGCTACACAATTAACTGGTATTAGACAATAACTTATTTACTCTCATTTGCTTTCTATGTTGTTAGGTGCCGTCGAGTCGGTATCCGACTCATAGCGACCCTCATAGGGTTTTCAATGGCTGACTGTTTCAGGATTGCCTTGGGAGTGGATTGCCAGGTCCTTCTCCCATTTTTGTGGTGCTGGGAATTGAACTCGGGACCTCAGAGACTGCAGCGCAGCACTCTACCCACTGAGCTAAATCCCAGCCCCTTTGCTTTCTATATAAAGCATAAATTATTACTTTGTGGCCTGCACTGATCTAACATTTAGGTTTGAGTCCATGAGGTGCTCTAAAACAGTACCTGGTACATAGTAGATGACCAGTTAAACTTCACTAAATGAATTCATGAATGGATTACTCATATATACACAGCTTGCCTTATTGTTTGGACATTAGGCTTCTGTTGCTATCTACAATGGAAGAATATTTATAGGAAAAAACTGTTTTTCCTCTTTTATACTGTCACTTCTGTCAGCAAAATGTGTGGGAGTTTCTCATACCAACCAATTCTCTGATACCAGCTTGTTGTCTTACAATTCAGCTCAATTCTGACAACAACCAGAGTTAATGCAGACCCCCACAGGTGAAGGGCTCAGTCTCATAAGACTACCTCCTCACTTCTGATGTCAATCAAAAGTAGTAGGTTCCCACAACTTCTGTCCAACTTGACTATAAATTAGTAGTTCCCATGACCTCCTTCTTGGGTTTGATAATTTGTTAGAGTGGTTCCCAAAGGACTGGGGGAAACAATTCACTTACATTTTCCCATTTGTTACAAAAGGTGTTACAAAGAGTACAGATAAACACCCAAGCAAACAGGTACACAAGGTAAAGTTCAGAAGATTCCTGAGCACAGGAACTTCTGTTGCCATAGAATTAGGGTGCAACACCCTCCTGGTATGTGAATGTGTTATCTAATCTGGAACCTCTCTGAACCCTGAATCAGGGATTTTTTTCTCTTGGTGCTGTGGATGGAACTCAGGGCCTTGTGCATGCTAAGCACATACTCTACCAATGAGCTATAGTCACACCCCAGATCAAGGAGTTTTATATAGATTTCATTGTGCAGAGACAATTTATTATGAACACATCTCCAGCTCTTCTCCCCTTCCTAGAGGATATGACATAGAGCTCAAAGTTCCAAGTTTCTAATCATGGCTTGGTCTTTCTGCTGACTAGCCCTCAGCTAGTAACTTAAGAGTCACCTCATCCCTCGTTAGAGCAGAAGATGCTACTTATCACTTGGACAATTCCAGGAGGTTAGGAGCTCTGTATCAAGAACTATGGATGAAGATCAAAGTATGTAGTTCTTATTATAAGTCACAATATCATAAAGGGCGGTTTCAACAATTGTTCTAATGGATAACTTTGAGAAATTTGTCTGCATAGGACATCTACAAATAGGTCTGGCTCCAAATTTACCAGGGCATACCCTTGCTGATTTAATTGCCTGGCATATAAAGGAAGCTTTAAAAGTGAAATCTGATACTTGCTATTTACATTTAGAGCTAGACCCTGAAATTGTGTACTATATGATGGTCATGGGCACAAATTCTCATCACCCTTTCCCCCAAGGTGCTGATGTTTGTATTATTCCTTCAGGTAAGTAGAGTGCTAAAAAGTGCATATACATAGAACATTTCATTGTAACTGTTCCTTTGTAGACAGAATTTATTTGGAAGTGGTGCATGTGCATAATCCTCTTTATGAATTACAAACAATTACTGCTTCTCATGCTTGAACAATTTTATCTGCTTTGGTCTAGTTAAACTTGGTAGGATAAATATTTGAGAGGGTGAGCTTGTGTGGCTGCACAGGTAAATCTGTGAACATTGCTTATTACTAGGTTTATTGTGTACTAACTGCTTTTCATGTTAACAGCATTCAAAGCGCTTCCCTTAGGCTTCATCAAATAAATGTCATTTTTTGTATTAAGCCTGATTGTTTCTAAATTATGACTTTAACAGAATATAAACACATTGACTTCCTCAAAGAGTATCACATATTTATATAGCTAACCAAAAAGAAGCTCCATATTCAGAAGGCTATCATTAGACACCAGCAACTTGTTTTGATTTTTAATTCATACTTGCTCACTGAATGGATATTTGCAACATGCAATGACAGAATTTTGTTTGCCTATCTTTTCTATATTTTCTGTTTATTAAAGTTTCTCTTTTGTGTGTGTGTGTGGGAGGGGGGGCACTGGGGTTTGAACCCAGGGCCTCGCGCTTGCATGCTCTGCAAGTGCTGGACCACTGAGCTGCAGCCCCAGCCCATTTTTTGACTTTTTGAGACAGGGTCTCACTAAGTTACGCAGACTGCCTCTGGTCTGGAATTTGTGATCCTTCTGCCTCCGCCTCCCAAGCCGCTGGGATTACAGGCTTGCGCCACCACGACCGGAGCGGTTTTTTTTTTTTTTTTTTTTTGGTTTGTTTGTTTGTTTTGTTTTGAGATAGGGACTTGCTATGTAGCCTAGGCTGGTCTCAGACTCACAATCCTCCTGCCTCAGCCTCCCAAGGGCTGGGATTATAGGTGTGCACCACCGTGACTGGCAAGGCTTCTCTTACTTTGCAATGAAGAAGTTAAATAAATATAATGCTTTCAATAACAATGAGGTTGTACAAAAACTAAAATGCTGATTCTGCCCCTTTCTGCTCATAGGATGAACATCATTATTTCCTACATATTATAAAAGCTTTTTTTTGAGACAAGGTCTTACTATGTAGCACAGGTTGACCTTAAACTTGTGATCATCTTGCCTTAGCTTCCTGAGTGCAGGGATTATAAGGGTGTATCATCATGCCCAGCCTAATGTTGTAATTTAATATCATCACAAAGTAAGATCACATTCTTGAAACTTTTCTATGCATTTGCACACTCTACAACTAGGCCCTAGGGATTTCTTGCCTATTAGGACACCAGGTTTCAGTGTTTGAGAGGAAGGACAGATGCACCCACCAGGACAACTCTTATCAATTCTCAGCATCAAGGATAAAATTAAAGTTTTACTTGCCTCCCTAGGAAAACAATAAGCTTGAAAATCAGGCTTTAGGATAAGAAAGAATTTTTAAAATAAATTCCTTTAATATATCAAAGATCAAGCATAGGAAACTCTTAGATTATTTCTAGTGTTCACTAATACCCTACTGAGCTACCTGAAATAAGTGAGGCTATGTATTCTCCTTCTGGCTAATGGACCATAAGAAGTAATGAATATCTCTTCTAGACTGTCTATGAAATTTCCCTATTCCATCTTTCCTTTTAGTGGTGAGCCTAAAGTGGCACATTCAAATGGCAGAGCTGCAAGATTGAAGCAACCTTCACTGCTAGGTCTTCTCATAGAGAAGGAGGAGAAGGACCTGGCAGCCCACTCCCAAAACAATCTCAAAACAGTCAACCATTGGAAACCCTATGAATAGCAAAAAATCACTGACATAGCACCTGGCATGGCATGGCATGGTATCGGAGAGCGTTTCGTTCTATTGTGGCCAGGGTTGTGATGAGTTGAACCCAGCTTGATGGCACCTAACAAGAACAACTCATGGCAGGTGGTTGTACTAAGGGCTTACCTCATTTACAAAAGACGTCAGTAGATGTTAAAGAAATAAATCTGTGAGGCTTGGTGGCTCATGCCTGTAATCCCAGGGACTTTGAAGGTGGAGGCAGGAGGATTGCAGGTTGGAGTCCAGAGGAAGCCTGAGTAATTTAGCGAGACCTTGTCTCAAAATACAAAATACAAAATGCCCAGTCAGTATGGTTCAGTGGCTGAATGCTTGCAAAAAAGCAAGCATAAAGCCCAGGTTCAATTCCATCAAAATAAATTAGATAAATAAATAAACAAATAAACAAACTTCACATGCAAATCTCCCAAGATTTATGGGCTACTTATTACCACATCATAATTCAATCCAACTTTGACTAAAATAGGCTTGGATCATTGCATTTCTTCCATGAAGCTGAGAAAATACATATTCTGTTGTGTGAAGACCATGACATAAGTTTACTGCTTCAGATTGTTGCTCTTGTTGGGTGCAATCAAGTCGGGTCCAACTCATAGCGACCTTATGTACAACATAGCGTTTTCAATAGCTGATTGTTTTGGAATTGCTTCAAGAGTGGATTGCCACATCCTCCTATTTTTGTGGTACTAGGGGTCGAACCCAGATTCTTAGAGAATGCAAAGCAGCACTCTACCAATTGAACTAAACCCCAATCTCTGCTTCAGGTTAGGAGGAATAAAAAGCACTTAGTCCAATCCTGAATGGAAGGCATGTGAGACAAAAAAGTGAAAAAAGGTAGATCTAGAAAGGTAGATGCTATAGTCTGAATGTGTCCTTCCAGAATACACATACTGAAACCTAATCTCCAATACAATAGTTTAACAGGTAGGGTCTTTGGGAGATGATTAGTTCACGAGAGCTCTGCTGTCCTGAATGAGACTTGTTGTTAGGTGCCTTTGAGTTAGGTCTGACTCCTAGCAACCCTATGTACAAGAGAATGAAACATTACCTGATTCTGTGCCAGGCACATGATCTTTTTTATGTTTAAGCTCATTGTTGCAGTCACTGTTTCAGTCCATCTAGTTGAGTCTTCCTTTTTTTGTTGATTTGCCACTCTCCCAAACATGATGTCCTCCAAAGACTGGTCTCTCCTGACAAACATGTTGAAAATATGTAAGATGCAGTCCAGCCATCCTTGATTGTAAGGAACACTCTGGTTGCACTTCTTCTAGGACAGATGTGTTGGTTCTTTTAGCAGTCCATGGATTATTCAGTATTTGTCTCCAGCATCATAATTAAAAAGCATCAATTCTTCTCCTGTCGCCCTTATTCAAAGTCCAATTTTCACAGCCATATGATATGACTGAGAATACCATGGCATGAGTCAGGCGCACCTTTGTCTTCAATGTGACATCTTTACTTTTCAGCACTTTAAAGAGGTCTTTTGCAACAGCTTTTCACAAGTGCAATGCATCTTTTGATTTCTTGACTGCTGCTTCCACGGGTGTTGATCATAGAACCAAGTAAAGCAAAACCTTGGACAACCTCCACCTTTTCTCCATTTGTCATGAAGCTGTGTACTCACTCACTCAGTTGGAAGGATTTTTTTTTTGCTGATGTTGAAGTACAATCCATATTGAAGGCTGTATTCTTTGATATTCATCAGTAAATGTTTCAAATATTCACTTTCAGCAAGACAATTTGTGTCATCTGTATAAGACAAATTGTTAATGAGTCTTCCTCCAATCAAGATGTCATGTTCTTCTTCATAAAGTCCAACTTCTTGGATTATATGCTCAGCATAGAGATTGAAGAGATATGATGAAAGAATACAGCATGATGTCCACCTTGCTTAACTTTAAACCAGAGGCAGTGCTTCCTTGTCCTGTTCAGAAGACTGTCTCCTGTTCTATGTACAGATTCCTCATGAGTACAATTAAGTGCTCTGGTATTCCCATTCATCACAAGGTCATCAATAATTTGTTATGATCCACACAGTCAAATGCCTTTGCATACTCAATAAAAATTAACTGGATGTGTTTTTGGTATTCTCTGCTTTCAGCTAATGTCCATCTGGCATGAGCAATGATGTCCCTGGATCTACACCCTCTTCTGAGTCTGGCTTGATTTTCTGGCAGTTCTTTGTCTGCACTGCTGAAGTTGTTTTTGAATGATCTTTAGCAGAATTTTGCTTGTGTGTGATATTAATATCATTTGATAATTTCCACATTCAGTTGGATCCTCTTCTTTGGGAATAGGCACAAAAATGCATCTCACTCTTCAGCTGGCCAGGTAACCGTTTCCCAAATCTCTTGTCATAAACAAGTTAGCACGTCTAGTGCTGCACCTCTTTACTGAAACATCTGTATTGGTATTCTATCAATTCCTGGAACCTGATGTTTCACAAATTCTTTCAAGGGAGCTTCCACTGTGTCCTTCAGTAACATTGGTTCATCTTAATCATATGCAACCACCTGAAATGCTTTGTCATCCATCAATTCTTTTTGGTATAGTGACACTGTGTATTCTTTCCATCTTCTTTTAGTATCTCATGCATCGTTTAATATTTTCCCTGTAGAATCTTTCACTATTGCCACTTGAGGCTTGAATTTTTTCAATTCCTTAAGCTGAGAAAAACAGTGTGTTCTTCCCTTTTGGTTTTCTATCTCCAGCTATTTGCATATGTCATTATAATATTTGATTCTGTCTTCTTCAGCTGCTCTTTGAAATCTTTTGTTTAGTTCTTTAAGTTTGCCATGTATTTCTTTTCCTTTAGCTGCTCTACATTCAAGGGCAAGTCTTAGAGTCTCTTTTGATATGTAATTTGGAATTTTCTATTTTCTTTCCCGTCTTTTTAAATAATCTTTTGTGTTCCTTATGTATGTCTTTAATGTCATCCATGACTCATCTGGTCTTCGATCATTAGTGTCTAACACCTCAAACCTGTTCTTGAAGTGGTCTCTGAACTGAGGTGGAATATTCTCAAAATCATACTTTGGCTCTCATATACTTGTTCTAATTTTCTTTAGTTTCAGCTTGAACCAGCATATGAGTAGTTGATGGTCTGACTGACAAAGCCCAAGGTCTTGTTCTGACACTTGATATTAAGCTTTTCCATTGCCTCTTTCCACAAATGTAATTAATTTGGTTCCTGTATGTTCTATCTGGTGAATTCCATCTGTACAGTCACCATTTATGTTGGTGAAAAAATGCATTTGCCATGAAAAGGTCATTGGTCTGATAAAATTCTATTATGTGATCTTAAGCATCATTTCTGTCACCAAGGCCATATTTTCCAACTACAGAGCCACCTTCTTTCTTTCCAACTCTTGTATTCTAGTAATCAGTAATTATCAGTACTTCCTGATTGTATGATTGATCCAATTCAGATCATTGAAGCTAGTAAAAATGTTCCCTTTCTTCATATGTAGCCTTAGTGGTGGGCACATAAATTTGAATAATAGTCATATTATTTGGCCTTCCTTGTATGCATATGGATATTATTGTATCACTGACAGCATTGTCCTTCAGGAAAGATCTTGAGATGTGTTTTTTGGTGATGAATACAACCCCATTTCTCCTTAATCTGTTTTTCCCAGCATAGTATACCATATAATTATCTGATTCAAAATGGTCCCTGCCAGTCCATTTTAGATCAATGATGCCTAGAATGTTGATGTTTATATGTGCCTTTTCGTTTTTGACAATTTCTAATTTTCCTAGATTCATATTATGTACATTCCATACTCCAATTTTTAATGGATATTTACAGTTGTTCCTTCACATTTTTAGTTGTACCACATCAGCTTTACTCCATTCCCATCATTAGGTAGAGTCTACTTTGGTGAGGCAACTCTTCCTCAGTCTTCTTCTGAGTGCCTTCTAAGCTGGGGGCCTCATTTTGTGGCACTGTATCTGACAGTGTTTCTCTGCTATTCATAGGGTTTTCAATGGCTAATTGTTCTGGGATTACATTAGCCAAGTCCTTCTCCCTAGTCTGTCTTAGTCTGGAAGCTCAGTTGAAACCTGTCCACCATGGGTGACGAGACTGGTATCTGTAATATGGGTGGTATAGCTTTCAGGATCACAGCAACACAAAAGCCTCCATAGTACAGCAATCTGACAGACACAAGGGGGTGGATAGGACTAGTGCCCTTTTAAAAGAGGCTGGAGGGAGCCTTTTCTCTCCTTCCACCATGTGAAAATGCATTGAGAAAGTACCATGTTTGAAGCAGAAAGCAATTGCTTAGCAGACACTGAATCTGCCAGTGCCTTGTCCTTGCACTTCCTTTCCTCTAGTACTGTTGTTGTTGTTGTTAGGTGCCTTTGAGTCAGTATCCGACTCATAGCGACCCTCATAAGGTTTTCAACGGCTGACTGTTTCCGGATTGCCTTGGGAGTGGATTGCCAGGTTCTTCTCCCATTTTTGCGGTGCTGGGAATTGAACTTGGGACCTCAGAGACTGCAGCGCAGCACTCTACCAACTGAGCTAAGTCCTCCTCTAGTACTGGAGGGTAATAAGTAGGAAGAAAGGAAAAATAGGGCTCTGCAGCTAGCCACCACCCAGCCTAGCCATTGGTTTTCCAGCCACCTGAATTATGAATATCAATGTAAGCTTCCTGTGAGACAAAGGCTTTGGTCTGGTGGTCACTGCTTCCCTGACAGATAATATCCTTCACAAACAGCATATATGCCAGAAGGAAGCAGAGAATTAAAATCACTTCTCATGTCTAGATTCCTCTGGGAAGGACAATAAGACTGTATGAGATACACACCACCTCCCAACAACTGAAAAGAACATTGTTTAATGAATTCTGCTTCCTTATCAAAACCCATAATGGCCTGAATTTCTATACCTTTTGGAAATGCCCACCTCTAAACCCAGTCTTTGAAGACACAGGCCCCAGGTGTAAAATGTTTCTTTCCTACCCTTGAAGGTTCAGCCCCCACTATAAAGATCACATCCCACCTTAGCTCAGTGTAGCAGTAGCCCTTTACTACTGCCTACCTTCATGTCTGGAAGATTTACTCACATTATAATCTATATCTTTAAGAAACTTACCTTATACACTACAATTTCTGTGTCTCATGTACATTCTTTTATATAGGAAAACACAAGACAAACAGGTATCTGCTGCCTGGGAAGGGAAGATAATTGTTGCTTTGGGGGAAGGACCTGCGCCCTGGATCCATGCTTCCTTCTCTGGACCTTCTTCCCACCTCTCTCTCTCTCTAAACACCCACACTTCACTTTGAAGCATATGCTCTCTCTCTCATCCTTTATCTAATAAACTCAAAACTCAGCTGCACTCTCTGTTTCATCCTGAAATTCTTTTCAGTGACTGAGACAAGGCCTTGATATCTCCTCTGAGTGGAGATTCCAAGAAAGGGTACTCCTCAGGGCAGGCAGTAATGTTGGGGTACATCACCTGAAACCCACATATATCTAGGACTGTGGACCATGAGTTTCTGTTGCTTATAAATCACACAGCAGTTTGGCATAGCAACCCAAACAGACTAAGATATTGGGCGTGGGGAGGGTTTTTGTTTTACTATCCCTCACTGTTGGTGATGGTGGAGTGGGACCACAGGTATTTAGATTCTTCCAAAATTACTTCTTTGTCAGTATTATTTCTTATTGTCTGTGTTTCATTTTATCAGTCAAGTATTTAAATTTATTCTACGTTTGTTATGACATGTTTGTTGTTACCCTTATACAATTTGGTTTTCATTCCCTTAGTCTTTTGGGTCATAAACATTCATTTAGCGTTCATTTTAGAGTCAGAATCTAATAAATGAAAGCATTATCTTCCAAAAGTGGCCTTATAAAATGATTTACTTGGATAAGACACAGATAGTTAGTGCATGTCCAAACTGCCTGTACATTTTTGGCAAGCTTTAGTATCTCTGACCAAGAAAACAATTTCCATTTTTCTTTCCTCTGAAAATGTTTGCACAATGTTCTACTGTATCAGCAAATTCCATTGCATTCTTAATATTCTCAATGTTACTTGGGCAAGATTTGCTCTTCTATTATTGTGATGCTCTCTGAGAAAGGCTTACAAATGCTGTTTTCTAAATTGCATTTGGCTAGGCCTTTACTACTTTTTGATGCAATTACAAGCACATGCTTGCAAGATGCTTGCTGTTGGTATCTAAACTAAAAGTTCCGAATGAGCCTGTCATTCTCATCTACATATCACAGAACCCAAAGCTTTGCTTACTTCAATTATAGGTTCAATTCTTTAAACCTATTGTAATACATCATGTTTACTTATTATTAACCAAGCTTGCAGTAAATTTGGTGGTAATTATTCTGTCCTGAATTGCCAAACTCTCTGAACTCATTTAATAATACGCTTTATTTTAGCTACAAATCACCCATAGCCTTAATACAATCTTGTATAAATCAGCGTAGAGCAAGATTGTAATCTGTACATAAAGATTAAGCCAGAAAGCTTTAAACTTTGTTAAGATTTGTTTCTCCATAGTTTCATTCTCAAAAAAGTAATTTTATTTCTAGTACTTTATGTATGAAAATAGAAGGAGATAACAAGAGCAATGATAAAACTGTATGGAAATGCCTATAATGAAACTCATCACACTGTATGCTAATTTAAAAATGAAATTAAAAAGTAAAACATAGATTTTGAAAAAGAAAATAAATACCTGTACCTGTAAGCTGAGAAGAGGGCTGATGTGGATGCAGCTGAGAAGATTTAGGAAATACTTGAGCCCAAGTGACTAGGGTACCTCCTCAGGAAAGAACGACTGAACAGTTTTCTGTAACATACAAGTTTGAAGTCTGTTCAGTTACATCGAATCCAAACTGAATAGATACAAGAAGATGGACCTAGAAAAGAGAAGTAAAAAATTCTGTTCAAAGAGGGTGACACACTGGGTCTAAGAGATATGCTTATATTACAATCAACAGATTCTGATGCACTATGCTTGCCTACCCCACTAGATTAAATGTTACCCATGGCCAGAACTATCTATCTATCTCCTTTGGATCTAAGTTTATGATGACCATGAAAACTTCAAATTACTATTTTAGTTCTTTTGAGACCTTAATATGGGTTGGGAAATGCACTGGACCATGGAGATGAGTATTTGAATTATGGGTAAAGTGACCACATGCCCTGATTTGTCCTAGAGAGTCACAGTTTGCATCTCTTGCTCCAGATTAATTATTAATATTCCCCTTCTTCAATCTTAAAAGTGTCAGTTAGGATAATAAATTATATGGTCACTCTATTTTATGGGGACCTCTTTAGCAATAAATTTATCTGAATTCAACCTTTACACTAGTCTCTTATAAGTTTGGCTAGTTGTAATCTGTCCATGAGACCTTGATCAGCATGAAATAGACAAATTAATTTACTAGACTTGTAAGTATTACCAACAGACACCAACCAATGGGATTCCACTAAGATGATGTCATCCTGTGAACTCCTGTGTAATCTCCTCTTCTTCTTGTTAGGTGGCTTCGAGTCAGTATCCGACTCAGTAACCCTCATAGGGTTTTCAAAGGCTGAGTGTTTTTTTTCTTTTTTTTCCGGGATTGCCTTGGGAGTGGATTGCCAGGCCCTTCTCCCACTTTTGCAGTGCTGGGAATTGAACTCAGGACTTCAGAGACTGCATTGCAGCACTCTACCAACTGAGCTAAATCCTAGTTCCAATCTCTTCTTGTTGTTGTTGTTGTGAGGTGCCGTCGAGTCGGTATCTGACTCATAGCGACCCTCACAGGGTTTTCAATGGCTGAGTGCTTCGGGATTGCCTTGGGAGTGGATTGCCAGGCCCTTCTCCCATTTTTGCGGTGCTGGGAATTGAACTCGGGACCTCAGAGACTGCAGCACAGTGCTCTACCCACTGAGCTAAATACCAGCCCAATCTCTTCTTAGACATCTCTAATTTCTCAATTTTCTATATATATGAAATTATGGTGGATTTGCTTTTAGATTTTTCTCCCAGGTTATACTTAACTTTCTAGGTAATTGTCACCTTTTAAATTATCATAAGAGATTAGAATTTTAAGATGTGATGTTTGTAAAACTAAAGTTCTTGTGAAGGGCCCCAAGGTGTTTGTAATCACTAGGAAGAGGATATGGTTGTTATTTCAGGATGCTCATAGAGTGAAGACTAAGAATTTCAATTCAGAGAACTGCCATATAGGTGATGGCAGTAATGAGAACATAGTGTATAGCTGGCAAAAACCATGTAACAGCTGAGAAAGATGTTAAAACCCTAAAAATAGTTGCCCCATTGTTAATACTTTGGCTGCCTAAGGTATGGATTGTTGTTCCAATGATTCTAGAAGCTTCCCCAGTAGAAATCATACAGACTCATGTATGCAGCAATTCCCAAGGGCAAGCAGGAACCAGACCCTGACTAGTCTATGGTATCTATTGTCTTTGCCACCAATGATTATGATATTCTTTGCATTACAGTTAGATATGATCAGTAAATTTATATTTCAGACTATTATCATGTAGATTTTTAAGGGTCTTGTCACAATTAATCATAACAGAATAAAATAAGAAGCAATAGTCCTACCACTTAAGTTATGTAATGTGCAGTATAAAAATTCATTGCCACAGAGGGCACTCTTAAGAGTTGTGTTTGTGAGTATCCTCTGGAGATAGGGTAGGAAAATAGTGAAGGAAATATTCTGTATATTAGCAATTACTGTCTCATATTTTTCAGCTCATCAAAATTTTTGTGCTCAGCATTTGCTTTTAAGTGAGATGGACTTATTCTTTTAATTGTTAGCATTTTTGGCCTCTCATGTTTTGATTTATCCAGAATTATTTACCTCTACACATTTAATGAAACTCCATTAAATACAATGCTACAAAGGGGTACTCTTCCTGAATTAATTAAAAGATGAAAACTTTTTTCCAACTTTTTCATTGATGTAATGATTGATGTAATGATTCATGATGTAATGATTCCTCTTAAGTGCTAGCAACAGAAGTGATGGTGATGGTGAGCATGATCACAACCATGACCTGGGATTTTAAATAAAAGGGGAATGAGAATTGGCTTGGTTATCTCAACTGGTTGGCTTATGAGATAGAATAAGCCTAAGTATACTTTTCACTCCTCACATGAACCTGATGACTTTGCTGTATTTGATGATAACAAACAACTTCTAACCTCATGTTTACTGTCACCCTAATTAATGCCATTTATCATGAGGAAGGCAGGTGAAATGTCTGAAACTTACAATGGTCTTCTGTAGATGAAATAGTTACATCTACATCATCTCATCTGGATTGTATCAAATAGTTTATCTTTGTTTTTCTTTTTTGTTTGCTTGTTTTCCCTTTTATGTCTTTTGGATTTGAACAAAGA
>VMDO01026660.1:0-26407 GCA_007922755.1 Pedetes capensis | reverse complement strand
TTTTTTTTTTTTTTTTCAGCTGGGGGTTGAACCCAGGGCCTCGTGTTTGCATGCTTTTCAAGTGCTGAACTACTGAGCTGCACACCCTGCCCATTTTTTTTTTTTTTAATTTTTTGAGACGGGGTTTCGCTAAGTTACGCAGACTGCCTCTGGTCTCGAACTTGCGATCCTCTTGCCTCTGCCTCCCAAGCTGCTGGGGTTACAGGCATGCACCACTGCACCTGGCTTGTCCCCTTCTTCTTTAACTGAGTATACTAATCTCTCTTTTTTTTGGATGAGTTTTCAGATCTGGATCAGGTTAGATTTTATTCCAAGTTGAGGCTTTACCAACCATATACATATATTTGTTGTTGTTGTTAGGTGCCGTCCAGTTGGTATCCGACTCATAGCGACCCTCTGTACAACAGGGGAAACACTATTGTCAGTGCTTCTCTGCTGTTCATAGGGTTTTCAATGGCAGATTGATTTTTTGGGAGGGGGTTGCCAGGTCCTTCTCCCAAGCCTACAGCTTCTGGTGTTCCCAGGTTTTCTCCCATCCAGGTACTAACCAGGCCTGACCCTGCTTAGCTTCCGAGATCTGACGGGATCGGATGCCACAGGGCTACTGCTGCAGGCATATACATATATATAAAGTGACTTTCATCGACCCCCCTAGAAACATCAGAAAAATAAATTAGTCTAATTTTGGCAAAGAGATTTTATCTTCTGCTGATTCATAGATTTGAAAAATCACCTATTCATAAACTTGCATTACTAATCATAAATTTGCTTGGTGTCTAAAACTTCCTTTTTTTACTGGAAATTTTTAATGTATACCTTCATGTGATTCATTCTGACATGCTTTTCACTGTGACATTTCCATATATATGTTTTGATGTACATTATTCCTATAGGTTCCCCCTTACCCTCTTGTATGCTTCCCCCCATCCCACCCTCCCCATCTAAGTCTTCTCTATCATTTACTTGGTAATATTTTTCTATATATCCTTGGGTTCCAGTTCTGTTTAAGATAGAAACTTTTTCTATAGTGAACTTCCTTTTTACATTGTCAGAACTATTACGTGAATTTTCTAGACTATCTATAATAATACCATTCGTAGCTATTTTTTAATTATGTTCCAACCTCTGCATAGGATTTTTTCCTTCTTATAATTTTGATTCAGCTCCCACATATGAGTGATAATGTGGTATTTCTTCCTGAGCTTGTGTTCATTCACTTAAAATAATTTTCTCCAATTCTATCCATTTTGCTGCAAATGGCATTATTTCATTTTTTTGATTGCTGAGTAGTATTCCATTGTGTATATGTACCATAGTTTTTTTTTATCCATTCTTCTGAGTATACCAATATCTCTTGAAGCCTTGGGTTTTCTCTTAAGAGAAAAGAGAAATTTATTTTTGTTCATCTAATATTCTAACTCCCAAGGAATTGAAAAATGTATATATGTGTGTGTGTGTATGAAAATATAAAATACCAATACATTGTATGTTTATATGGATTCCCATTTGATGTTTGTATGTATGTATTTATGTGATTTGTAACATCTTATGTATATATCATTTCTCCTTTTATATATGGGTATATGTGTGCAGGAACACCACATATGACAGACAGACTAGGTATGTGTATGCCTGTGGTCTTAATGGAGCTCAAGATATGCTACTTCAAGATATGCCTCCTTGGTATGTTGAATATTTGTAAGTTGGAGGAAATTGAGAAAGGGCAAGTGCAGGAAGGGCTCTCTGACCTTGGCCTGAAGCAGGTTATAAGATCCTCAAGGGAATGGAGCTCTCCCTACACTCAGAAGAAAAGTGCATCTTCATCTCGGAAGGAAGAGAGATGCCAGAGGAATCTGAGTGGACAGGTTTGCCCCTTTTAGCTCAGATCTTTTGGGTCCTATCATATTTTCTCATGACTTCACCCTTCATAAAATCTAGAATAGAAACAATCAGGTTTACCTGTTTCTTTGGGTCTTCACTTCCTTCCAAATTCACTCACATCCTGTAACATTTACATTAAACACATTGAATGCTTTTTTCTCACTTGCCTGTCTTTTATATTCCTGGATTTATCAGTCTGTTGCCACCAGGGTGGAAGAAAAAGATATTTTTCTCTATCTACAAACCAGCTACATCAGTTGATTAGCTCAGAATGACAATACACTGGTTGATTCAGTTTTAAATGTTATGTTTTAAAAATACAAATTCATGGGTTTTTATAGAAACACTTGAGAACAATAAAAGCAAAAAGAACAAAATTACTTATAATGGATGAGCCCTACTCACATGTTGATGTATATAATATTATGTAATCTAAAAAGTCATTGCATGTAAGATATACCAGTTAGAGAGATAAAAACCAACCAAAATGGGGACCCTTCCATATAAATCCAGGACACAAGCTTCCCATATAGGAAGAAACAGAAGGAAAATTTTATTAATTTAGAGCTGTACAAAGAAAGAAAAACAAAAGAATCTCCTTTGAGAATTTGTACCACAAGCTGTACCTATGTGCAGGTTTGTGGTCTGAATTTACAACTCCCAGGTGGTCCAAAAATTCTAGAGAAGAGGATTTAATTAAAAACCTGGCAGAAACAATTGTTAATCCTCTCTGGAAAAATTCAACCTCTTTTCTCCAGACTGTCAGTAATTATATGACATGCTTGATTGTAAGATATGATGAGATTGTAAAAAAATAAAAAGTGTTTTAGAGTAAATGAAATAGTTTACTTTGACTATGTATTTATGATTTTTTTCTTTAAAAATGAGATTATTTTCTGTATGTTTTGTTTACAGTGGTGCTGGGCATGAGTTTCGGGTTTGAGGATAGCTACAAACTGCAGCTTTGCTTTTCTCTGGATCTGAGGCTTTACATAAAGCACTTACCCTCTTGAAACTTCAGTGTCCTCATATGAAATTAGGTGGTAATAACAGCTACACCCCAGAGGCTTGTTATGGGGGTTAAAGTGAGATAAGCATGATCCCTAGCACAAGACATTTTGCAATATATCATATTATTCTGATTTTTCACTTTTCAGTGGGTCACAGCATCTTTCCTCTACAATCATATAGATATAGATGGACACTTCTCTCTTTGAGAGTTGCCTCACAAGCTGAGAGGGAGACTAGGAAGGCCCTCTTGTTCAACACTTAGATGGTTTCCAATTTTTAAAATGTATAAATCAAAGCTGAAACGGAAATCCTTACACACATGTTGTGATAATGTTCCCACTTAAGAGAGATTTCTAGAAGAATGCTGCTCATTTTTATAGGGAAAAATTGGGAGGAAATTGGCAAAAACTCCCAAACTGGGAAAATGGTGTTTGAATATCTGGTTTGTAAGTTAGAAATCTAGGGAAAATGAAAGTAACTTGGTTGCACGTTTGTACAAAACCCTTCCTGATTGGACAATCGGACTGAAAGCTGATTGGCTCAGGCCATTCCATGGGCGAGCTACATAAAGAGCTGCTCTGCGGCAGCTCGACCCTTTTGGAACAGCTTTTTAGGCCCTTTTAGGCTTTTTGGCACCCCTTTCTGTGCCTTCTCGCCTGTTCCTGCCCAGACCACCTATGAGGAAGCACCTCTCCCGCTGCTCTACCCCAGACCTTTGGTGAGGAGAGAATGCTCTCCCGTCGCAATCCTCAACAAGGAAAAGAACCTGCTCTCCGTCTGACCACCGGCGAAGCAACAGCTGTCTCCTCATGACCACCGAGACGACCAACACAGGTGTTTGCCCCTGGAAGGCAAAAGCACCTGAGGCTTTTCCTTTCTCCCATCTCCTCCAGGGTCCCAAGGGCCGCAGGTGTCTGCGCCCCTCACCTGAGGGTCCCGAGTGAACTGTGTTTAGTATCTGTGTGTGCAGCGGTGCTGCCCATCCGAACCTCCAGGCCAGACCAGGAGGCACATGCCCCACATAGAGTTGGTGCCCCAATGTGGGGCCCAACATAGTTGGCGCCCGAACAGGGACCCAACAATTTTAAAACTTATTTCTCTTCTAAATTATTTATCTTTGAAAATCTCTCCTCAGTTCCTTCTAATGTGACCACAGATCCCTCAATTCATTCCTTTATTTGTTGTCATAAAGAATTCCTCTTCATCTTCCCCTAGCCTCACAGGGTATTCATAATCCCCAAACTGTTTTGGCAGGAATTGTGTTCAATGCTTTCTTTCACTTGAAACTGTTCGTTTGTGTCCCTCTTGGTTTTAATTTGTGGGTTCTACCTCCCTGGCATCTTGCCTACTAGACAGGCATTCACTCCTGGTCCCCTCCAGTGACCGTCATCCTTACAGCTGGAGAGCCTCCAAGTCTCTTAGGCAGAAGTTTTGTAGCCCTTGGAGGCTGGGTCACTGAATTTGGAAAAGAGAATCAACTTCCACTGAGTCTGATTCAAAAGTCATGACTAAAGTTTCATCAGGGATCCTGATATTTTCACATTTTATCAAGATTGACTACCAGATTTCAATACGCCTTGCGAGACCACCATTTTTCTTCAACTCACAGACACTGCAACATACTGAATACCAAAACAACAGTTAGTTTCACAATTAAAACAATAGATTTTGTGGAGAATAAGACTAATTCCACTAGTAGTTCAATTGCTCCTGTGTGTCTGTCGTTCTTTGTTTGAAATGGTAGTATTGTAGTTATGCACAAAGACAGCTGAGAGAATGGTGAAACCAGCCTCACAAAGTTTCAAGCAAGTTGAGATAACACAACTAACAAAGTACCAAATACTACAGGGCATGAAGTGACCTTTAAATATGTCTGTCTCTAATAAATGGATGTTGTACCAACACAAGGAAGAAAACAACATCACTGCAGGAAAGATAAACAAGGTTGAAGGAATGGGAAGAGATAACATTGTGTTCTAAATACTGTGACAAGCCATTCAGCTGGATGACCCCAATAGAGGGCAGACCTAACAACAGAAGCTGAACGTGTTTGAAGACACTTACTATGACATGTGGTAAATGGATAAATTAGATTGTTTATGCTGTGCTAACCTATTACCACAAACTGAGGGACTTGAAGCAACACCAGTTTATTAACTCTTGGTTCTGTGGGTTGAAAGCCTGAGCAGACATGGCTGGATTCCCTGCTTCAGAATCTCAGAAGGTTAAAATCAAGATTAGCAATATGGCAAGGCTATTTTTTTTCCCTAGAGGCTGTGGGAGAAAAAACAAAACAAAACAAACTTCTTTCTAACTCTTTCAGGTTGTTGGCAGGATCTGATTCCTTCCATGAATGGGGCCCAACATGGCCCCCTCCATCTTCAGCCAGCAGAGGTCACTGAGTTCCCTCATGCCTCACATCTCTCTGACTTCCCCTTTTGCCTTCCTCTTATGCCACCAGCAGAAGAAAGCACTGTGCTTTCAAGGGCTGTTGTGATTAGGTTAAATCCATTGGGTGATCTCCCCTGTCCATGGTCCATCGTGCCATATACCCATCACAATCATAGGAGCAATATCATATTCACAGGTTCTGGGAATTACAGTGTGAAATCTTGAGGCTCCTTCCTAGGAATTCTGTCTAGAAATTCAATAGGGCATGGAAAGAACACAGAAATTTCCTGCCTTAAGGGTACAGAAATCAGTAACTGCTATATAAATGCATTTGTGGAGAGAATTGTTGTACAGTTTCATTTTAAAGAGTATTTCTACTTGTAAGGTAACTTTCATTCAAGATTTTATAGTTATTTTAGTATTTAAAGTTTTTTTCTGTTTGAATAATTGGCTACTGAAACTTTCACATAAAATTTTTTATATCGAAGTGAGCATGGATTCAAAAGAGAACTGGGTAGACTTTATATGATTACAAATGTGGTGTAAAACAAGTTTGAAAAGTCCACATACATATAATAATTGTTTGGAGATAATATGACATTATGAAGAAATAGGAGTTACTAGAATTTTCTTACAATGTAGGCCTTTCTAGGAGTCATGATATAATCTGAGGTATGTTAGCATCAATGTAATGTTGTGGGCTGCGGTTTAGCTCCGATGGAAGAGTGCTGCTCTGCACTCTCTGAGGCCCTGGGTTCAATCCCCAGTACTGCAAAAATGAGAGAAGGATGTGGCAGCCCACTCTTGAGAACAATCCCGAAGCAATCAGCCACTGAAAATCCTGTGAATAGCAGAGAAGCACTGACATAGTGCCAGGCATGGCACAGTGTCAGGGAGTGTCTCGTTCTGTTGTATATAGAGTCACTATGAGTTGGATCCGACTCAACAGCACCTAACAACAACAACCACATTGTAATGTTGTGACTGAGTTTAATTATAAAACTATGGAGACTTCTTACTCACTCTTTATTATATAACAGGAAAATGTCAAACAATAAAGTCTTGTCTTCCACCTATTTTATCTCTATCATAAATACCCCTTCCTTTATTTTTTGCTTCTTGGTTCCAATCTTCTGGCATATATTAATTTGTTTATTGTATATCTCCCCACTCCCCAACTAGACTCTAAGCCATGCAGGATTTCTATGTTACTGATTTTATGGTTTCTATACCTAGAGCAATAGTGAAAGATTCTACAAGGAAAATACTAAGCAATGCAGGAAATATTAAAAGAAGATGGAAGGAATACACAGAATCATTACACAAAAAGGACTTGGTAGATGATCAACCATTTCAAGAGGTTGCACATGAAGAGGAACCAATGGTACTGAAGGAAGAAGTGGAAGATGTCTTGAAAGAAGTGGCAAAACACAAGGCTCCAGGAATTGATGGAATACCAACAGAGATGTTTCAACAAACAGCTGCAGCACTGGAGGTGGTAACATGTTTATGCCAACTGATTTGGAACACAGCTACCTGGCCAACTGACTGTGCCTAGTCCTAAAAAAGGAGATCCAACTGAATGTGCAAACTATCGGACAATATTAATATTGCACACAAGCAAAATTTTACTACAGATCATTCAAAAGTGACTATAGCAGTATATAGACAAAGAATTGCTAGAAAATCAAGTGGGATTCAGAAAAGGGCAGGGAACCAGGGATGTCATTGCTGATGTCAGGTGGATATTAGCTGAAAGCAGAGAATATCAGAAAGATGTCTATCTGTGTTTTATTTATTAGGCAAAGGCATTTAATTGTGTGGATCATAACAAATTATGGATAACACTTCGAAAAATGGCAATACCATAGCATCTAATTGTACCCATGAGGAATCTGTACATGAACCAGGAGGCAGTTGTTCAAATAGATTTGTTGAGCAAGGAAACACTAATTGGTTTCAAGTGGAAAAAGGTGTGTGTCAAGAATGTATACTTTCAACATATCTCTTCAATTTATATGCTGAACAAATAATCCAAGAAGCTGGACTTTATGAGGAAGAATGCAGCACCAAGATTAGAGAAAGACTCACTAACCACCTGTGTTATGCAGATGACACAACTCTGGTCGCTGAAAGTGAAGAGGATTTGAAGCATTTACTGAAGAAGATCAAAGAACATAGCTTTCATTATGGATTTTGACTCAACATCAACAAAACAAAAATCCTTACAACTGGGTCAGTATGCAACTTCACAATAAATGGAGAAAAGATTGAGGTTATCCAAGATTTTTCTTTACTTGGCTCTACCATCAACACCCTTGGAAGCAGCAGTCAAGAAATCAAAAGATGCATTGCTTTGGAAAAAGCTGTGGCAAAAGATATCTTTAGAGTATTGAAAAGTAAAGATGTCACATTGAAGACAAATGTGCGTCTGACTCATGCCATGGTATTTTCAGTCACTTCATATGGTTGTGAAAGCTCGACATTGAACAAGAGAGACAGGAGAAGAATTGATGCTTTTGAATTACGGTGCTGGAGACGAATACTGAATATACCATGGACTGCCAAAAGAACTAATAGATCTGTCCTAGAAGAAGTGCAATGAGAGTGCTCCTTGGAAGTAAGGATGGCTAGAGTGTGTCTTACATGTTTTCAACATGTAGTCAGGAGGGACCAACCCTGGAAAAAGATGTCATGTTTGGGAGAGTGGCAGGTCAATGTAAAAAAAAAAAAAAAAAAGGAAAACCCTGATCTAGATGGATTGACACAGTGTCTGCAGCAATGGGCTTAAGCATAAATATGATCATGTACCTGGCACAGAATCAGGAAGTGTTTTGATCTGCTGTACATAGGGTCACTATGAGTCGAGTCTGACTCGACAGCACCTAACAGCAACAACAACAACAACAACAACAACAACATACCTAGAACAATGTCTACTATGTAGTGTTGTAGTTAGGTGCCATCAACACTGTGCCATGCCTGGCACTATTATCAGTGCTTCTCTGCTATTCATAGGGTTTTCGGTGGCTGATTGTTTTGAGAGTGGGCTTCTGGGTCCTTCTCCCAAGCCTATAGTACCCAATATTCTCAGGAAGTCTCCCATCCAGGTACTAACTAGGCCTGACCCTGCTTAGCTTCTGAGATGTGAGGGTGGTATGGCTATCGACAACTACTATGTAGTAGGTGCCCAATAATATTTGTTGAGTGAATGAATATGTGAAAATTATGTTGGTCAGTAGTTTTCCTAGAAATAGTTCAAACACATGAAACTGTTTTATTAGAATAGTGGGATATTTCTGATGATTTAAATGCCACTTGAGGATGTGTGTGAACTTTGCCTTTTGTTAACCACAATGAAACTCTGCAGGATATTTTAGGGACAGAGGCAGATGGGTTTTTAAGGAATTTTGACTGAACCAGCGAACAGTCAGAGCTGGGTGTCACCTATTGCCAGGAGTCATTACATAGGCCATTGTTAGTGACCCCATGACCCAGTTGAGCCTCAAGATTAAGAATATTCCAGAACTAGATAGTCTGTCTTCAAATCCCAGTCTGTTGCTTGTAGCCTTGTATTCTAGTGCATTTCTCAATTATCCTATGCTTCAGTGTCTTCATCTATTAAGCAGGAGTGATAATAGTATCTCACAGAGGGTTTTGGGGGGCTTAAATGAGTAAGCCCATGTAAGTCTGTTAGACTAGTTCCTGGCATAGAGCAAAATACCGGTGTTACCTATGGCTACTCCTGTTTTTATTATTTTTATTATTTCTCTTTTCTGGGCTTTTCCCCTTCCTGTCACTATGTAGCGTCTGAGTTCTCTGTGCAGTTGGCCTCAGGGTCAGCTGCTGGCATGTGGTCTCTGTCATGGGTCTTCCTGTTCTTTTCTGCTGTTCTTTCCCTGTTACATGAGGCACCTTGCCTTGGCTTGGGCTGCTAAAGCAGCACATCACTGACTGCTTGGCTTAAACCCCAGGCTTTTATTTATCACAGTTCGCAGGTTGGGAGGTCCAAGATCAATGTCCATTGAGGTTCAGTTTCCAGTGAAGTTTCTCCTGTGCCTCTTGTTAGCTTCCTTCTCACGGTGAGAGAGTGATCTCTCTTTTCCTCTTCTTATAAAGCACAAATCCCATCAGGAGGGACCCATGCTCAAGACCTCATCTAACCCTAGTTACCTCCCAGGGGCATCCTCTCCGAATCCCTCCACATGGGGGATTAGGTGTCAACACACAGTCTATAGCAGGTAAGGATAACAGAATTTGACAAAGATGACATGGACAGCAATGGAGATAAATTTGGCGATTATGATGTTGGGAATAGTTCATTATTACAGCTGGTTCTCAGAAGTGATTCCATAGTTCCTTTCCTAACCACTTTAGTTTTGTCTTTATAACAACATTAATATAATTTGTTTAGAATAGTTCATCTAAATGAAGAATCTACCAATATCTCTTTCATGAAGGGGTTCATGAATAAAATTCAGGGACTTGGAGAACGTAAATTAAATACTTTCCACCTTTATTGTGGGCTGGGATTTGGCTCAGTGGGTAGAGCACTGCGCTGCAGTCTCTGAGGTCCCGAGTTCAATTCCCAGCATCACAAAAATGGGAGAAGGACCTGGCAATCCACTCCCAAGGCAATCCCGAAGTAGTCAGCCATTGAAAACCCTATGAGGGTTACTATGAGTCAGATACCGACTCGACGGCACCTAACAACAACAACCTTTATTGTCATTCACCTCTAGCCAAAATGCAGTGTTTCCTTTTATCATAATTATAAGCAACAAACCACAGTCCGAATAGCATTACCTATGACTTTATCACCAATAGAAATCATAGATAAGTTCATATCATATTACTTTTATTACAAGTATCTTAAAATATTGTCCACATTCAGTGCACTGACATTTTTATCACTAAAAGTGATATTATTGTCTTAATGAAGAGCACATATATGACTGTATCACAAATTTATTAATTTAATTTTTAAAATTATTTTAAATCAGCAAATTAACTCTTAGAGCAGTTTTAGGTTCACAGAAAAATTGAGCAGAAAGTGCAGGGAGTTCTCTTGTACACGCTGCCCCACATATAGCCTCCCTCACGGTCAACAACCTGCATGGGAGTGGTATATTTCTTAAGTCTGTTATACTAGTTCCTGGCATAGAACAAAATACCAGTGTTACCTATGGTTACTTCTGTTTTTATTATTTTTATTATTTTTCTCAAGAAGCTAAATGGATACACCATTAATGGTCAGAGTCCATATTTTACATTAGGGTTCACTTTTGGTATTGTACATTCTATGGGTTGTGACAAATATATGATGACATGTTTTTGCCATTGTAATATCATGTTATGTTAAAACCTAAACCCTTGCCCTCTCCTGATTCATCCTTCCTCTGTCCGCCTTAAGCCCTGGCAACTACCGATCTTATTACTGTTACTACAATGTTGCCTATTCCAGAATGTTATATAATTAGAATCATAAAGCATGTAGCTTTTTCAGATTTGCTTATATCACTTATTAATATCAACTCAAGTTTCCTCCATCTTTTCATGGCTTGATATGTTGTTTCTTTTTCTTGCTGAATAATATTCAATTGTCTAGATGTACCACAGTTTGCTAGGCTGCAGCCATAGCCTTGTGGTGTCCAAGCCCATCAGATTTCAGAAGCTAAGCAGGGTTGGGCCTGGTCAGTACTTGGATGTGAGACCGCCTGGGAACACCAGGTGCTGTAGACTTGGGAGAAGGACCCGGCAACCCACTCCCAAAAATCAATCTGCCATTGAAAATCCTATGAACAGCAGAGAAGCATAGACAATAGTGTTTCGCCTGTTGTATGTAGAGTCACTGAGTTGGATTCCGACTTGATGGCACCTAACAACAACAACAACAACCGCAGTTTATCTATTTATTCACTTACTAAAGGACACCTTGGTTGCTTCCAAGTTTTGGCAATTATGCATAAGATGCCATAAACATCTGTGTGTAGATTTTTGTGTGGATATAAGTTTTCAATTTATCTGAAAAAATACTAAGGGGCATAATTACTGGATTACATAGACTATGTTTACTTTTGTAAGAAACTGACAAACTGTCTTTCAAAGTGGCCTTTTGAATTCCCACCTGCAATGAATGAGCATTTCTGTCCCTAGTATTTGATATTGTCAGTGTTTTAGTCAGGAGGGGACCAATCTTTGGAGAAAGGCATCAGGTTTGGGAGAGTGGCAGGTCAATGTAAAGAAAGAAAACCCTGCACCAGATGGATTGACACAGTGTCTGCAGCAATGGGTTAAATATAAATAAGATCATGTGCCTGGCACAGCATGGGGGAGTGTTTCATTATGCTGTACATTGATTCACTATGAGTCAGACTCGACTCAATGGCACCTAACAACAACAACAACAACAATAATAGATGTGTGGTTCTAATTTTTAGTTCTAATGGTATTGAATACCTTTCATGTGCTTACTTCCTATCTGTAGATTTTCTTTGGTGGGGTCTTTTGCTCCAGTCTTTTGCCTATGTTTCAATCAGGTTGTTTGCTTTTAAGAGTTCTTTATATATTTAGAATAACCGGCTTTTATGAGCTATGCCATTTGCAAATATTCTCTTCCAGTCTGTGGCTACCTTATTTTCTTGACATTGTCTTTCCTGGAGCAGTGTTTGTTATTTATTTATTTATTTATTGTACTGGGGATCAAACCCAGGGCTTTGTACATGCTAGGCAGGAACTCTACCACTAAGCTACAGCCTCGTCCCTTGTCCTTTTGAACCCAGGTTGTGTAGCCCAGGCTGGGCTTGAATCTGTGACCCCTCCTTCTTTTGCTTCCTAAGTGCTGAGATTATAAGTGCTCACCACCATGCCCTACAGAATTTTTAAATTGTCATGAGCTCCATCTTATCAATTCTTTCTTCCACCTTTTGGTGTTCTGCTTAAAAAGTCATTGCCTTACCCAAGGTCATTGAGATTTTCTCCCATTTTTCTTCTACGAGTTTTATAGCTTTGTGAACCTGTGGCCCTGGGCTGTGCACTCCACTAGTGTTCTCAGCTTAGTCTCTCTGATGTGGGACAGGGTGGCTAGAAAGGGTAGAATTAGTTATTTCTTTTCCCCCTTTGGAGAAAGCCACATACGGCTAGATGTGGATATTTCCTAAATGCCTGGTCAATGAGGATTTGGTAAGCCCCCTGCAGATTGTGTTCGGCTCTGGTAAAATACTTTCTCCTGAGAGTGGGCTTTGTTAAGAACAGAAGTCTCTGGTGCATTGACAATAGTAACTTTCCCTCGTTCTTTGCCAGAGCAGGAGATTTTTCTCTGATATTTACCATGACGGCATGATAGACCTCCTGAGGTAAAACTCCAGGAAGCCCTATGACTGGGACCCTGTAGAGTCCTGCTTCCCCTCCCTCCCTCCCTCCCTCCCTTCCTTTCTTTCCTTGTTTTTCTGCAGTGCTAGGGATTGAGCCCAGGGCATTGTGCATCCTAGGCAAGTGGTCTTCCACTGAATGACATCCTCAATCCTGACCCTTGGAGTTTTTAACCCTCCAGCTCATCCACCCTGAGACCCCAGCAATTCATCAATTACAGGTCAGATTTTCCTATGCTAGTTCTGGTTCCTGCTGAAGTTTCTTTCTGCTCCGGGTTTCTCTCCTGTGGGGTGGGAGTCTCCATTCTTGCCTGTCTGCCTCTATGGTTTGGACAGTCACAGTTTTCCCTGTGAGTTCACTTCTTTGATAGAGTTAACAAAAATTGTTGAATTTTTAGCTGTTCAACTTTTTATTTGTTGCTAGGATGGAATAGAGACTTCTAAGATCCTTATATGCCAATCTGAAAACATGAAGTCCTCCAAATTTATTTTTAAATATTTTGATAATGATATTTCAATGTTACTGGTTTCTTCTGTAGTACTCTGTCATGATTTAGAAAACCCAAATTCAGCCGGGTGCGGTGGTGCTTGCCTGTGATCCCAGTGACTTAGGAGGCTGACACAGAAGGATTGCATGTTTAAGGCCAAAAGCAGCTTAAGTAACTTAGTAAGACCCTGACACAAAATAAAAAGTAAAAAATGGGCTGAGGGTGAAGGCCAGTAGTAGAGCATTTGTAAAGTACGTGCAAGGCCCCAGGATCAACTCCTAAGTGCTGCAAAAGAAAAAAATAATCAAAACAAATAAACACTTAACCCAAGACCTCAACAAAATGCTAAAAAGAACTCAAAAAATCAAATAGCTGTGATCTAATGAGTATGGAATGAAATAATTTATGTTTGGTTCCATTTTGCTATGCATGGTGATTTTCAAGCTTAGTAGAGAGTTCACTGAGTTTTAGGGTAATGCGTGGCAATTCCAGAAAGCAGCTTAACAGAATAAATTCATTCTGTGGCAGCAGATACTTGCTAAGCCTTTGTGTACTTAAAACTCCCTCTCCACCTGTGCCAAGGATGGGCTCAGGTTGCCTCAGCCTGGCCATGCTCTTCTCAGGAGAGAGCCAGACCATCAGTGAGAATGGATGGGAAAAGCAGTGGGTGAGTTGGTTGTTGTTGTTGTTGTTGTTAGGTGCTGTTGAGTCGGTATCAGACACATAGTGACCCTGCGTACAACAGACAAAACACATTGTCAGTGCCTCTCTGCTGTTCATAGGGTTTTCAATGGCAGATTGATTTTTGGGAGTGGGTTGCCAGGTCCTTCTCCCAGTGGGTGAGGTAAAATATGATAAAAACCTGTTAAGGAACACAAGCCACTCTACAACTGTGGTTTGGAAGCCACTGGGCAAGTTTCTGAATAGAGAGCAGAACCCTGGATCTTTCCACATAAGTCACTGAGATTTAACGCAGGTGCTTAGCTGGTATGGTCTCAGATCCAGCATGCTGTTCAAAGCAGCTTAAGAGGCTCATTGCCAGAATAGGTCCTGGGTGATATTCCTGGCCAGGCTCTTCCCAACAGCTGCTCCCAGCTAATGAAGAAATGAATGTCTCAGCACTGGTGAGGAACCTGGAGAGAGACACATGGTAGAGAGCTCCAGAGAGGGGGGTTTCCTCCTCGGGAAGCCAGGAATCCTCTCGGTTTTTGATGATGCCTGCTGTTCCCACGGCTAAGCTGATGGCACGCTGCGGGGTCACTGCTCTATTACTGCTGCTGGCAGACCCCAGGAAGAGGATGCTTTCCAGAAAGGCTAGAGCAAATTAAATGTCTAGCGGAGAAGAATGTGTGTTCACAAAATGGCCTGAGCCCATTTGTCAAAGTGGAAATTGAAGCTGTGCTCATGGAAGATACAGACATGGATCAGCGAAAGAAGGTTTAGTTTAAAAGAAAAAGAAAGTAATAAAGGGCACATTTCGCTCCCTGCTTCTGCTCTACTACTTCTAATACAATACTTCGAATACAAGAATACAATCTAAGGAGATGGCTTAGTTCCCACCCACCTCCAAGTACTTAAGTTATATAACAAGAAGGCTTAATCCTTTGCAAAAGAGAAGCTAGTAAAAATTCCACCATTCCTTTATTCAAATAATCTTCTCATTAAAATAGTTAAGAAGGATTTTAGAGGTTATTTTAATGGACAATTTACATAATTATTAATGATCTTTTAGCTCTTCTTTTTTCATTTACCAAGGAGGGATAATTTATTTAGAATTTCTTGGTAAACATTACAAGCTAAGAATCTCTAAATGTTTTTCAAATCTAGTACATTCTTACTCAGTGACAAAAAGAATGCTTCATAGATTAAATTGCAGATGTTAAAGAGAAAGAAGAGAAAAATTGAAGGCCCCACAGAGGCACAACTAAAAGATTGTACTTAAGATTTAGGTTCATGTTTTGGTGTGTGGCTTAAGCACCTTTGTTAAGGAGGGAAGGACCAGGCAGTAGTTATGAACACGGAGTAATACTGTGGTTTGTGACTCTACTTCCTCCATTTAAAATGTGTGGCTGACTGGGAGGAAATAACATAGAGGTTTGGGTGCTCATAGCTTTTTACGCATCCTGCCCACACAGGGTGTTCTACCTGGTGTGGTCAGTTTGGAGAAAAGACCATATCATGTCATTTAAAACTAGTTATTTATGGAGGGCATGTATCTTCAAGATGTTTGGAAGACTAGGAGGATCATGGGACTATATTCAAGGTAGAGAGAGAAATATGCGTCAGAATGAATCACATTAAGGTGTACATTAAAAATTTCCAATAAAAAAGGGAGAAATATGCAATAAATATGGAAGATTGCTTTTTTAAAAAAAGGGACAAGATTAAGGGGACAACATATATATATTTCAGATTGATTTTACCAGGGCTTCTTTCTCTGATATCCATGGACTGCAGTATTCAGGGAGGCTGCAAGTATGCACAGGACTAATGAAACAGTTATTTTTTCTAAACTATAACTGAAATTAAACATCTCTAATTACAAATACAGGTTTCAGTAGATTGCCAAAGGGATTGATTCACAAAATAGGTTAAAGCTTCTAGACAATCATTACTTTCACCAAGAAATAGAAAGATAAGAATGTCTCATACATGAGCCAAACTATCAGCATAAACATATGTATATAGTAAGACATGCTTTGGATCAAGGATAGAGATAGTATTACCTACCACAGTCTAAATACAGTCCGTAGTAGTTTTTAGGACTGATGTTTTCAATATAATTCTGTTTGTCTATTGAGTATCTGCTACCATTCAGGGGCTGGGGTTTAGCTCAGGTGGTAGAGCACTGCTCTGTAGTCTCTGAGGTTCTGAGTTCAATTCCTAGCACTGAAAAAATAGGAGAAGGATGTGGCAATCCACTCCTGAGGCAATCTCAAAACAATCAGCCATTGAAAACCCTATGAGGGTCACTATGGTTTGGACATGACTTGATGGCACCTAACAACAACAACCAACCAGGTATTATGCTATGTTCTGGGGGCTACAGTAATTGTGAAAACTTAGAGTGCTCTGGAAGAGAATGCTGTGTACGTGGGGACTGTGACAAAAGGGATCATGTGCTCAGTTTTTTGAGGGATAAGAAGCCACTATTCAGTAACTTCCTTGGACTCTGCATGTATTAGCAGAAGGCTTAGGTTTTCAGGCATTCCTGTATTCCTTCTTCTGTTCCTTTATAGACTCAGGATTTTGTGCATCCTCTTTGCACAAGGCATGAAGTCATGGTTGTTGTTGTTCTTAGGTGCCATTGAGTCCTGTCTGACTCATAGAGACCCTCATGGGGTTTTCAATGGCTGAGTGTTTCGGGATTGCCTGGGGAGTAGATTGCCACATCGTTCTCCCATGAAGCCATGGCAGGAGATAATATTTTGATGGGCAGTTGGAGATGCTCGCTCTCACACCCCTGACATACACACACCCCTCAAAACTAACATACTCTTCGGGGGATCTCATACCATGCTAAGGAGGTCACCTCTACCTCCCTAAGTTCCTCATCTAATTCGTCAGGTCACTTGGACCAAGGGATCGCAGACTATAGAGAGATCATCACAAGCCCTTTCATTCTTCTGGACCACAAATGAAAGCTTGCATCCCAACAAGGCAGTCCAGAGCATCACCTGGGTCTTCAGTGATGCGCTACTTTGGGATATCAAGACGTTAGCAGGCTTGGTTAAGGTTGGCTCATCTGATTTGTGGTCCTTATCCAAGAAGAAGGACTGGAGTGTAGCTCAGTTGGTAGAGAGCCGCTCTGCAGTCTCTGAGGTACCAGCTTCGATTCCCAGCACTGCAAAAATGGGAGAAGGACATAGTAATCCACTCCCGAGGCAATCCTGAAACTATCAGCTATTGAAAACCCTATGAGGGTCGCTATGAGGTGGACACGACTTGACAGCACCTAACAACAACAACAACATTCAAAAAGAGATATTTAATGCAAAGATGCTGGATATTTTAGTTGATTTACTGGGTCTCTTGGTTTATTGCTGAGAATGCTACCTTAATTTCTAAACAAAAATGTAAAAGTTGACTCCTTGAAGGGCCAGTGCAACTACAGCAGTGTTTTACAAAGAATCATCTGAGACAATAGAAAACTAAGGTCAATGACCTAGTTAAGCCTTATGTAAACTAAGCCACTTTTATGCCTGTTAGAAAATGGAATACATATCATTTTAAAAATTCTTAAGTTATTTGTCACTTAGCATTCATTACCCAGGTAAAGATATACATCTCTGTCCAATATCATGAGGAAGTTCACAAAGTCTTGATCTTCCTACTCTCTCGCAAAGAGATGGACCAATGGAACCAGGGATCTTGTTGCTTTAGAGTTTCAATGTTGTGACAATTATCAGGCCTTTATTAGTTCTATTCTAGACACATGATCTTGGGCAAGATAATCTGTCTGAACCTTAGTTTCCTCATCTGTAAAATGGGCATAATTTTTCCCTCATCCTCATGATGGGTCTTCAGTATATGCTACTTTCTCCAATTGCCTACTTCACAGAATCACTGAGGGGATCAAATGAGATAATTGTTGTTGTTAGGTGCCGTCAAGTCGATATCCGACTCATAGTGACCCTCATAGGGTTTTCAATGGCTGACTGTTTCGGGATTGCCTTGGGAGTGGATTGCCAGGTCCTTCTCCCATTTTTGTGGTGCTGGGAATTGAACTCAGGACCTCAGAGACTGCAGCACAGCGCTCTCCCAACTGAGCTAAATCCCAGCCCATTAGCAGAATGCCTTGCCTTTATTATTTTATTATAAATACTTGTCTCTGTTATGATTATTATCAATGTTATGATTCATTCCAAGTATAAAGCCATTGGCTTGTGCTTTAAAAGTCCACAGTCTCCTCTCCATCTCTACATTTGTTTTCTCCATTCCATCCTTGCATTATTCAGTTCAGTACTACAAAGAGGCCTTCTTCCTCTTGATGAGATTCAGATTTCTGTCTGTACACTTGACTTTATTCTTTCTCATCTCTTTTTTATTAGATCTTCAGTTGCTTCCCTTTGGATTTTTTCCCCTTTTATCTATTGTTGGGTAACATCGTGTCAGATCTGACTCATCGTGACCCTGTGCACAACAGAACGAAACACTCCTTGACACTGTGCCATGCATATGATCTTTTTATGTTTGAGCCCATTGTTGCAGTCACTATGTTTCTTCTCATTTTGAGTCGTGCCACATTAGCAAAAGGAGGTCCCAGGGATTTACTCCACTCTCGTGATGAAAGTTGGCTCTACTTTGAGGAGGCAACTCTTCCCCAGTCATTCCTTCCAGCATAAGGGGCTGATTTTCTGGCACTGTTTTTGATAGTGTTTCTCTGCTGTTCACAGGGTTTTCAATGACTAATTGTTTTGGGAGTGGGCTGCTGCATCCTGCTCCCTAATCTATTTTAGTCTGGAAGCTCAGCTGAAACCTGTCTACTGTGAGTGCCCCTGCTGGTATCTGCAATACTGGTGGCATAGGTTTCATCATCACAGCAACATGCAAGCCCTCACAGCAAGACATGTGGGAGCCTTTTTTTCTGTAAACATGGGTACATTCATTCTAATCTAAAGAAAACAAAGCCCCTCCTCCAACTCTCTAGCCTGTACCTACACCCTAACTGCCCTATCTCCATTCTCTTTTACAAACATCTTAAGCTCCAGGATACATATTTACCATGTCTTAACTATGCCCAGTTTCCCATGTTGCACTCTGAGTATCTCAGCCTTCAATATTTGTGTAAGTTCTTTTCTTAGTAAGAAGATAACAGATCTTACTTCTTCACCTGGAGATCTCTTCACCATGAAAGCTTCATGTCAGTGGTCAGCTCATCAAGAAGAACCCCTGACTGACCTAACTGTGGTCCTCAGACTCCCTCCTAGGAAACTCCCAACTCTCTCCTTCTGTTCTTGTCCATGTAACATAACCATTTAGGCCATTCACAAGTGTTTGCTAGACTTACCTGACTATAAATACTACTTGGAGAGCCAATTTTCAGATGCTTATTTTAAGATGTCATATTCAGCTAAAAAAGGTAATTGGTCAAGTAAAAATTCTCACTCATTCCCACTCTAAAGAAAGTTGTTATTGTTAGGTGCCATCAAGTTGGTATCCAACTCATAGTGATCCTACATATGACAGGCAAAACACTATTGTTAGTGCTTCTCTGCTATTCATAGGGATTTCAGTATCTGATTGTTTCTTGGGAGTAGGTTGCCTAGTCTGTCTCCCAAGCCTACAGCACCTGGTGTCCCCAGGAGTTCTCCCATCCAAGTACTACCCAGGCCCGATCCTGCTTAGCTTCTAAGATCTGAGGGGATCAGATGCCACAGTGGTACAGCTACAGGCACTAGAGAAAGCAGTCACTGATTAAATATGAAAACCAATATAAATTTGTTTAGCTAAGAAATATTGTGTTGTTGTTAGGTGCAGTTGAGTTGGGTGCAACTCATAGTGACCCTAGTATAGCCAAATGAAATGCCTCCTGATTCTGTGCCAAGAACATGATCTTATTTATGTTTAAGCCCATTGTTGCAGGCACTGTGTCAATCCATCTAGCTGAGAGTTATCCTTTCTTTCATTGACCTGTCACTCTCCTAAACATTATGTCCTTCTCCAGGAATTGGTCCCTCCTGACAACATGTGCAAAATACGCAAGACATGGTGTAGCCATCCTTGCTTCCAAGGAGCACTCTGGTTGCACTTCTTCTAGAACAGATCTGTTGGTTCTTTTGGCAGTCCATAGTATATTCAATAGTTGCCTCCAGCACCATAATTCAAAAGCATCAATTCTTCTCCTGTCTCCCTTATTCAATGTCCAGCTTTTAGAACCATATGACAGGACTGAAAATACCATGGCATGCATCAGGCACACCTTCATTTTCAATGTGACATCTTTGCTTTTCAATACTTTAAAGAGATATTTTGCCACAGTTTTTCCCAGTGCAATGAGCCTTTTGATTTATTCACTGCTAGTTCTATGGTTGTTGATTATAGAATGAAGTAAAGCAAAATCTTGGACAGTTTCAACCTTTTCTCCATTTATCATGAAGTTGCTTACTGACCCAGTTGTAAAGATTTTTGTTTGTTGACGTTGCATCGCAATCCATACTGAAGGCTGTGTTCTTTGATCTTCATCAGTAAACGCTTCAAATCCTCTTCATTTTCAACAAGCAGAGTTTTGTCATCTGCATGACGCAGGTTGTTAATGAGTCTTCCTCCAATCCTGATGCCATGTTCTTCTTCATAAAAGTCCAGGTTCTTGGATTATTTGTTCAGCACATAAATTGAAGAGTTATGGTGAACAGATACAGCCCTGATGCACACCTTTCTTGACTTTAAACTAAGCAATGTTTCCTTGTTTCATTCCATCTGGTCCATGTACAGATTCCTCATGAGTACAATTAGGTGCTCTGGTATTCCTATTCTTAGCAGGTTTATCCATAATTTGTTATGATCCACACAGTCAAGAAAACATAGATAGACACTTTTCTGGTATTCTCTAGTTTTGGCAAATATCTATCTGACATTAGCAATGATGTCCCTGGTTTCATGATCTCTTCTGAATCTGGCTTGATTTTCCAGCAGTTCCCTATCCATATAATGCTGCAGTCACTTTTGAATGATCTTTAGTAAAATTTTGCTTGCATCTGATATTAATGATATTGTCCAATAGTTTCCACATTCAGTTGGATCCCCTTTCTTGGGAATAGGTACAAATGTGGATCTTTTCCAGTCAGTTGGCCTAGTAGCTGTTCTCCAAATCTCTTGGCATAAACAAGATAGCACCTCCAGTGCTGCATCTGTTTGTTGAAACATCTCTATCAGTATTCCATCAAGTGCTGGAGCTTTGTGTTTTGCCAATTACCTCAAGGCAGCTTCTACTTCATCTTTCAATATCATTAATTCCTTATCATATGCAGTCTCTTGAAATGGTTGGTCATCCACCAATTCTTTTTTGTATAAAGGCTCTGTGTATTTCTTCTATCTTCTTTTGATGTTTCTTGCATTGTTTTATATTTTCCCTGTATAATCTTTCACTATTGCCACTTGAAGCTTGAATTTTTTCTTCAGTTCCTTAAGTTTGAGAAAAACAGAATGTGTCCTTCCGTTTTGCTTTTCTGTCTCCAGTTCTTTGCACATGTCATTAAAATATTTGATTTTATCTTTCCAGGCTGCCTTCTGAAATCTTCTGCTTAGTTCCTTCATCATGTGTTTCTTTTACTTTAGTTGCTTGACATTCAAGGGAAAGTTTTAGAGTCTTTATTGACATGTAATTAGGTCTTTTTTTTCCCCCTGTCTTTTAAACAACCTTTTGCTTTCCTCATGAATGATGTCTTTGGTATCATGCCATAACTCATCTGGTCTTCTATCATTTATGTCTTTTGCATCAAACCTGTTCTTGAGGTGGCCTCTGAACTCAGGTGGGATACATTCAAGGTCATATCTTGGCTCTTGTACACTTGTTCTAATTTTCTTCAGTTTTAGCTTAAACCTGCATATGAGCAGTTGATGGTCTGATCCACAATCAACACCCAACAAAATTCTATTATGTGGTCTCCAGTATCATTTCTGTCACCAAGGCCATATTTTCTGACTCCTGAGCCTTCTTCTTTGTTTTCCACTTTTGCATTCCTATCACCAGTAATTATCAGTACATACTGATTGCATGTTCAATCTATTTCAGATTACAGAAGCTTGTAGAAATTTTCCCTGTCATCATTTGTAGCCTTAGTAGTGGGTGTGTAAACTTGAACTATAGTTATCTTAACTGGCCTTCCTTGTAGGTGTATGGATATTATTCTATCACTGAAAGCACTGTACTTCAGAACAGATCCTGAGATGTCCTTTTTGATAATGAATGCACCCCCATTTCTTTTAATTTTTCATTCCTAGAATAGTAGACCATATGATTATCTGGCTCAAATTGGCCCATGCCAGTCCATTTTAGCTCACTGATGCCTATAATGTCAATGTTTATGCAATCCATTTCTCTTTTAATGATTTCTGTGTTAATTTTATCACTTGTTCATTATTAATGAGCTATCATTAAACATTTTAATGGATGAATTGATAAATGCATGAATGTAGTAATTAGTTAAATGGTCTAGGAAGCAAAAGACCTGAATTCTAGTCAACCCTGTGATCTTAGAAAATACATTTTCTTTGTGTGTGGGTGCATGTGTTTGCAAGGGTGTGTGTTTGGTTTTTGAAGTGTAGCCCAAGCTACAAACTCATGAGCTTCCTGCCCCAGCTTCCTAAGTGCTAGGATTACAGGCAAGTGCCACTACTCCTGGTGAAAATACATTTTCTTAATTTGTTAATTAATTTAAATTAATTTCTTAATTTTCCCTTACTAGTTTCTTTCTTAATTTCAATGATGTCTTATAAATATGAAAATAGTAGCATTTGCCTTGTCTACATGACAGAGTTATTCAGAAGTTTAAATGAGATATGTGTGACATCTATGTATAAATGATCATGCTGTCCATAATTGCACAGCATTGGTATTAACACAGACATAATGATTATTCCCAAATTAAAATATAATAATTTATGATTAATCAAATGGCACTTCCTCTCACTACAATGAAATTATACTATGACCTGTCACTATCTCTGTGGCTACATTTGTCTCTTTACACAAATATTTTCTTTTTTTCCTTTGCGGTACTGGGGTTTGAACCCAGGGCCTTGTGCCTGCATGCTTTGCAAGTGCTGGACCACTGAGCTGCACCCCCAGCCCATTTTTTTTTACTTTTTGAGACAGGGTCTCGCTAAGTTACGCAGACTGCCTCTGGTCTTGAACTTGCCATCCTCTTGCCTCCGCCTCCTGAGCCGCTGGGATTACAGCTGTGTGCCACCATGCCCGGCTACATAAATATTTTCAATGTGATTGAAATCTGTACCTTTTGTGTCAGAGAGGCCTGGGACTGCAGATTGATTTTTTTAGGCCCAAATCCTTGTTATTCTCAAGTATAAATAAATACCTTAAACATCCTATTATGTTTTTCAATTAAAATTAAAATCAAAGCTGGAATTAAAGTTGTAAGTAGGTTTTCTTTTCTCATTTTTATTCTCAAACTTCAGTTGAAGTTCATTCAGCCAGCGAGGGAGATGTGGTTGGTTGCCCAGCAAATGGCCATTTTCCTTTCTTTCTTCTTCTTTGACAACCTAATTTTAATTCTGTTCAGGAACCTAACAGCATGGACTTCCCAGTCCTTTCCCCAGCCTTCAGAGATGAGTTATTATCAGTCTAAGCCAATCAGAGCTATTGCATTCCTATTTGTCAGTGATGGTTTCACAGTAACCTGAGAAGTCTGTTAAGAGATTGGAGGAGATTGGAAGAGATTGGAGATTATGAGGAATATATTCTTCCCAGACAAAAAGAAATAAATATGCAAGGAGATGCCTTCTTCCTTTGTCCTTTGTGCTTTTGGCTATTGTTATGAGAAGTTGTCTTGGTTTACTCTGTGGCAGTCATCCTAAACCAGGAGGAGAAGTCAGGAGACTCCAGAAAAGCTAACTGGTGAACTGCTGGCTTAACCAACCCAAGAACTGCTTACTCATGCCATTTTATTATGTTATATAAAAACCTCCTCTTATGTAACTGGAATAACAATAGAAATCACATTAATACTATTAATAAAGGGAAGAATTTCCTTGTCTTAGTCCACTTTCTGTTGATCTAAGAAAATACCCGAGACTGGGTAACTTATAAAGAATGGAGGTTTATTCAGCTCAAGGTGCTGGAGGGTGTTAAATCCAAGAGCATGACACCAACATCAGGTGACAACCTTCTTGCTCCATCTGAACATGGCAGATGGCATCATAGAGCAAAATACAGCAACTGTGCTAGCTACTACTATTATAAACCACTACTGCCCTCATAGGGGCCTCATTCTAGTGAACTCATCTCATTTTAATTACCTTCCACTGAACCCACCTCGAAATACCATTAATACATAAAGTTGGGGCTAAGTTTCTAACACATTAACTTTTGGAGGATACATTCAGCCACACAATTACTAATATTTAATAGAAATTCTGTTGCTTACATCTGAAAACATCTTAATTGGTAGCCAAGTTAGTAAGATTCCTGTTAAATGCACTCTACCAATTCTTTGTAAGTTCTATCTGTTAGTAGGTTGTTATTTTGGAAATCTCAAAACATAATCCAGAAATAAAATGCCTTTTTTTTTTTTTTGGCCAGCAGCAATGGAAATAGTTACCCACTTCTAATATCTTCTTTTCTCTTTCAATCAGCAATTCAATTAGATGAAAGAAATAGGCATTAGCACTGGAAATGATTTTTATATGTGAATTATTATGTAGCATTAGTCCCAAGTAGGAGAATCAATATCATTTTCAACAGGAGAGTAACATGGCATACTGAGTCTGGTGTTTGTTTAATTATTAAAACATGATTTTTAAGAATTTTGTCACACAATTCAATAAAACATAAAAAATTGTTGAAATAGTTGGTAGCAGGGCATTTGGACATCCACACAGAAAAAAATAAATGCTGACCTTTACATGAAAATTGGTTCCAGATGTTGTGTAGGAATAAATGGAATCGCTAAAATTATGACACTTTTCAGGAAAAAAAAAATTAGAAGAATATCATTATGACCTTTGGGTAGGCAAAGATTAAATAAACAAGACACAAAAAGCTTGCCAGAAAAGAAAAGATGGGTAAATTAATAAATACTTAAAATTTCTCTTAAATACAAGGCAACCTTAAAAGAATAAGAAGGCAGGCACACCTATGAAAGAAGATATTTCCATCTGAGAACATACTTGCTATTGTTAGGTGCCGGCTGGTGGCACTGTCCTGGGGTTACAAAACTTTGGCAGGTGGGGCTTAGCTTTGCGGAATTGATGTCACTGGGGGTGGGCCTTTGGAGGTCCATGTCTTGTATTGTTCTGTCAATAATGGTCCACCTCCTATCGGCCCAAGTCTCAGGTCTCTCTCTGGTCCTGGTCCACCAGCCAGTGAGGTCATCTATGACAGGTCTTCCCTTTCCCTCATTGAACGATTCTCTAACTATGTTGTTGTTGTTAGGTGCCATCGAGTCGGTATCCAACTCATAGCGACCCTCATAGGATTTTCAATGGCTGACTGTTTCGGAATCCCTTGGGAGTGGATTGCCAGGTCCTTCTCCCATTTTTGTGGTGCTGGGAATCGAACTCAGGACCTCAGAGACTGCAGCACAGCACTCTACCAACTGAGCTAAATCACAGCCCCTCTCTAACTATGAGCTCCCAATATACTTCTCCTCCTAGAAATGTGGGCTGATTTTTCTGTGATGGTGGTTGACTAACATAGTGTCCCTCCTCCCCCTCTACCAGGAAGGACCAGAGTTGATAGGTGGAATTGACCCTAAACCATTAGTCTGGGAAAGGCACCAGAGGCATCTATATAACAAACTTTGCCGACCAGCCTTTATCTACCATGAGTTTCCTATATACTTACTTTCCCACAGTTTGCTGCCCCTACAGACTGATGTCCTTTCCCTTTGGTCACTTCTCTAAAAATGGATTGCTCTTTGTTTAATATGTTAAATAAGCCAGAGTGCTAAGCCACCTCTTTGAGAGTTACTCATTCCCCATGTTTTTCCATTTCAATCTGCATGCCAATAAATTACTTCTGCTTGTTAATCTGCTCTTTCTCTTATTCTTTTAAACATTAGTTTTTAGTTGACAAAAAATTATAAATATTTACTGTATATTTTGAAACAATATATATTCATTATGGAATGGCTACATTGTGCTAATTAGTGTAAATATTACTTTACATACTTATCATTCTCTGATGAGAATACTTAAAGCCTATTCTCAGCAATTCTCAAGTGTATAATATATTGTTATTGAACTATAATCAGCATGCTACACCTTGTTATACACTGGCATTCTTGACTTCCTTCTGGGTGAGGTTTTGTGTCCTTTCACCATCTCTTCACCACTCTCCCTTCTATTCCCAGCCTCCGATAACCACTATTCTATTCTCTGCTTCTGTTTGACTTTTCTAGATTTTGCATGTAAATTGGATCAAGTAGTACGTGTCTTTCTGGTTTTTGTTTATTTCATTTAACACAATGTCCTTCAGGTCCATTCATGTTGTTGCAAATGATAGGACTTCTTCTCTTTTTAAAGGCTGAATAGTATACCAGAGGGAGGGAGGGAGACAGAGAGAGAGAGAGAGAGAGAGAGAGAGAG